>JZKD02S2131523.1:163157-226900 GCA_000966675.3 Picea glauca | reverse complement strand
CTGTTTTCTCTGTTCTAATTTTGGTCACAAAGCTATAAACTGTTCTTTAAGATTTAGATATGAACAATCAAGATATACAATGAATAACTATCTTCCACAACAAAGATTGAGATAGACAAGAAACAAACAATCACAGATTATAAATCATGTGATGACCGGGAGAAGGACACAGGTGAAACACAACAACAGATATGAGCATAACAATCATTATGATCTATTATTCAATGAACCAAAATGTTACAACTGTCCTAATTATGGTCATAAAGCTGCAGACTATCGCTTAAGGAAATACAATTCAGATTTGATCTCCACTTCTGAAAATGTCAAAGTCTGGAAGAAGAAAGTAGATGACAAGTGTGGACTAGTGCTATCAGCCCAAAAGAAAAAAAAATCCCTGGTATATTGACAGTGGATGCTCCAAATAGATGACTGGAGACAGAAGTAAGTTTCTAACTCTAGGTGATAGCAAATCAGGGAATGTAACTTTTGGAAATGATGCACCTGGAAAGATAAAAGGTAAAGGAATTGTAAATTTGTGTAATGGAAAAAGAAAATCTCAAGATGTGTTGCTTGTAGAAGATTTGAAACATAATATTCTTAGTGTAAGTCCAGTCTGTCACCGAGGGTGTGAAGTTGTTTTTACCTCTAAAGACTGTAAAATAAAAACTGTGGATTCAGGTCAACTAGTTGCAAAAGGTATAAGAACAGAAAACATTGTCTATGTTTTAAAAGAAGAAGAAGAAGAATGCAAATTAAGAAAATATGATGAATGTTGGCTGTGGCATAGGAGACTTGGTCACCTAAATTTTGATCACATAATCAAGCTCAAAAACAATGGGGCAGTAAAAGATCTTCCGAAGATATCAAAGTCATATGATTCTGTTTGTAAACCCTGTCAGATAGGAAAGCTTAGTCACACTCAGTTCAAATCTAAAAACTTTCCCACAACAGAAAAACCTCTTTAGTTAGTACATATGGATATATGTGTTCCATCAAGGAAATAAGGTACACGAAAAGAAAATTACTTTATGTTGATTATTGATGACTATTCTAGACTAACTTGGGTTGCCTTTTTGAAAGAAAAATATGAAGCATTTGAAAAATTCAAGGTATTTAAGGCTCTGACTGAGAATCAAATAGGAAAAATATTAAAGGAAGTAAGGTCTGATAGAGGAGGAGAGTTCAGTTCAGGAAACTTCAAAGATTTCTGTGATAAGCATGGGATCAAAAGAGAGTACACAATTCCAAGGACTCCACAGCAAAATGGAGTTTTTGAGAAACAGAATAGGTCAGTACAACAAATGGCAAGATCAATGATGAATGAGAGGAACATACCTCAGACATATTGGGTGGAAGAAATACATATAGCTGTTCATATCCTTAACAAAGCTCATCTCAGACTACACAGTGACAAGACCCCTTATGAACTTTGGTTTGGTAGACCTGCCTCAATCAAGCATTTTAAATTTTTCGGGAGTAAATGTTATATCAATAAAAATGATGAAAATATTGGCAAATATGATGACAGAGATGATGAAGGTATCTTCTTGGGTTATGCTACAAATAGTAAAGGATACAGATGCTATAATAAGAGACTGCACAAACTAGTTGATTGTATAGATATAAAAGTTGATGAAGAATTTCCAGTTAGAAATGTAAGCAGTGCTGAACCAATAACAGAATATACAGTTGAAGATGAAGATGAACAGGTCCAAGGATCAGAAAGAGAAGAGTATGGATCAGATGAAGATATGAATATTCAAACTGATACAAATAAGTAGAAAGAAGAAAAATCACCTCTCGGAATTATTAGAAAGAATCATCCTGAAAATCAGATAATTGGGGATATAAATGAAGGAGTTCAGACAATAAGGAAATTGATTAAAGACTCAGAACAATCTCATGTTTCTTTTTTATCTATGATTGAACCTAAAATTTTTGAGGAAGATAGATAAGAAGATAATTGGATTAGAGCAATGAATGTAGAGCTTGATTAAATTGAGAAGAACAATACTTGGGAGCTGGTCCCTAGACCTGAAGATAAGAATGTAATAGGTTTCAAATGGGTGTTCAAGAATAAAATGAATAAAAAAGGACAAGTTGTTAGAAATAAATCCAGAATGGTTTGTAAGGGATATGCACAAGTTGAAGGTCAGGACTTTGATGAAACTTTTGCACCAGTGGAAAGATTGGAAGCTATCAGAATATTTCTTGCTTATTCATGTCATAAGAACTTCAAAGTTTATCGATGGATGTTAAGTCAACATTTCCTAATCGAGATATATAGGAAGAAGCATATGTGGAGCAACCTGAAGGATTGTCATTGACAGATAATCCTAATTATGTTTGTAAGCTAAAGAAGGCCTTATATGGACTGAAACAAGCACCACGAGCTTGGTATTATAGACTGGACAAATTTCTACAAGAAAAAGGGTTCAAGAAAGGTACTATTGACAGTAACCTTTACATTAAGTCTGAAGGTGATAATTTACTAGTTGTTTTGGTTTATGTAGATAATATTGTTTTTGGATGTACTAATGAATCATTTGTCCAGTGGTTTTCTAATTCTATGCAAACAGAATTTAAAATGTCCATGATAGGAGAACTGTCATATTTTCTTGGCTTACAAGTAAACCAAAGCTCTGCAAGAATTTTTATTTCTCAAGAAAAATATTTGAAAGAGATGTTGAAGAAATTTCAGATAGAAGATTCCTCTACAGTTAGCACACCTATGGTGGTTGGTTGCATGCTGAGTAAAGATGATATCTCACCTGATGTTGATCAAAGAACATATCGCTCTATGATAGGCAATCTTCTGTACATCACAACATCACGTCCTGATATAATGCAAACTGTTGGAATGGTAGGCCATTTTCAGTCTGCTCGTAAACAAATTCATTTGGTAGCTATCAAAAGGATATTTAAATACTTGAAGGGAACAATGACTTATGGTCTGTGGTATCTTAGAAATCAAAATTTCCAGTTAACTACTTATTCAGATGCAGACTGGGCAAACTGTGTTGATGAGAGAAAAAGCACTAGTGGAGGAGCATTTTTTTTGGGTGACACAGTAGTTGCATGGCTTAGTAAAAAGAAAGGATCCATTTCATTATCCACTACAGAGGTAGAATACATTGCTGCTGCTACTTGTTGTACACAAATTTTATGGATGATACAAATTCTTGCAGATCTGAAGGTACATTAAATTGATCCCATTCCAATTCATTGTGATAACACAAGTTCCATTAGTGTTTCCAAGAATCCTGTTCTTCATTCCAAGACTAAGCATATTCCAATCAAGTACCATTTTCTCAGAGAGCAAGTTACAAACAGAATTGTTCAACTGAATTATATATCTTTTATAGAACATATTGTTGATATCTTTACTAAACCATTAGTAGCGACCCCTTTTGGATACCTTTGTCAAAAGTTGGGGGTTATAATCTCTTGTGTCTAATCTGTTCACCTGGTCAGGGGGAGTACTTATTGAATATCTGTTGTATTTCCAAGATGCTTATAGTCGACAGGGGGAGTATGTTTTGCATCAGATCAGGGGAAGAATGTTTCTTCTTTGACATTAATGTCAAAGGGGGAGAAAAAGAGTTTAGGAGAAGAGATCTGAATGCATGTGGGTGCTTGTATTGTCATCAATGCCAAAGGGGGAGATTGTTGGCAAATATTCAACAGACAACGAATGGAAAATATTTAACAGACAACGAATGCTTGTCATTGATGGCAAGTACAGAAGTAATGATGGCTTAAGTACAACAGTGATGATCAACAGGAAAATAGAAGATAAGTCCAGGAAGATCGAATGATTGAAGGCAATGCAACATTGACAAAATGATTGAAGGCCCGAGAAGCATTTCTGATCGTTGGATCCCATAAAAATTCCCGACAGCATGAGGGCCATCAGATCTTAATAAAGACAAGAAGAGCACACTAAAGAGGAGGATATATCTTAGGCATTAGATCTAAGCACAGGGTCTAACCACCGTTGGATTAAGGAAAACCTCCACGATCTTTAAAATTGCAAGGAGTAGAGGGCTCATAAATCTTGAAAGTAGGAGGACCGTCCATCTCAGGGGGATATGTTGACCATTGATCTAACTCCCCATTGGAGTTTCGAGGATCACGTCTTGGAAATGTCAAAGAAACAATGCAACAGGAATCCCGATTTCTCGATATGCAAAATCTTGGTGTAATATAAGTCGTCAAATCAAGATCACATCTGAACCGTTGATCTGACTCCCTGTCGGAGTTTCAAGAATTGCATGTTGGAAATGTCAAAGAAACAATGAAACAAGAATCCCAATTTATTGATATGCAAAATCCCGACGTAATCTAAGTCGTCAAATCAATATCACATCTAAACCGTTGATCCGACTCCCTGTTGGAGTTTCGAGAATTGTGTGTTGGAAATGTCAAAGAAACAATGCAACAGGAATCCTGATTTCTCGATATGCAAAATCTCAACGTAATCTGAGCCATCAAATCAAGATCACATCTGAACCGTCGATCCGACTCATGTCAGCAAACCACGTCATCTAGGAACGCATGGCACAACCAGGTAATGACAAGTGTCATACTGATTCAACATGCCAAGCACATGTAAGTCATGAATCAGGCTGACACGTGGCAGTTATTTAACACATGTGACATCAACAAATGTACACATTGTCAGAGTTTCAGAGATCGAGAGTTAGACATGTCAAAGATTATTGACATCAAGAATCCCGATATCGCGATGTAATCTGAGCCATCATATTAAGGTTGAATCTGGACCGTTGATTCCAGTCATTGTCGGAGTTTCAGGGATCGAGAGTTGGACATGTCAAAGATTATTGACATCAAGAATCCTGATATCACGATATGTGAAATCGCGATGTAATCTGAACCATAATATAAATATATGATCTGGATCATTGATTCGACTTCTTTACGAAATTTTGTGGATCGAGATTTGTAAGAGACAAGAATATTGAACATCAAGAATGTCGAAATGTCGAAACGTGATTTAAAGGCAAGATTAATAAAGTTCATCCAATGGTGCGGATAAATTGGAATATGATCAGAAGGTTATTGTTCTCTCTCACAGTTAACCCCTTAGTTACGAATCTGTTAGTGAAACAGACTCATGATTGCAAATCAGTTAGTGTTTCAGTTGGCGTTTTAGTGTCTCAGACATTTGTCTTTCTTTTTCCTAAGGAGTTGGGAAGTAGAACCGTCATGTAGTTGTGTATAAAAGAAAATGAGACAGACTATGTAGGGTTGGTTGTTCTGAATGGAAAATGAATGAAACAGTAAGAAAGGGAAAATGAGAGTATGCGTAGCATGAGATTTAGAAAATGTGCAGAGTGAGATGAAACGCAAAGCAGAAGCAGAGAAAAACGACAGAAAGAGTAAAAGCAGAGAAGAATGACAAAAAAAGAAGAAGCAGAGCAGAATGACAGAAAGAGAAAAAGCAAAGCAGAATGACAGAACATGTTGAAGAAGAGTAGAATGAGAAAACGAGTTCATGCAGAGCATACCTGTTGAACAGACAGAGGAAGAGAAGAGCAGCAGAACAGTGCATAGAAGACCAGATTTACAGAAAAAAGAAATATTGGTAAGAACTATTTTATCTGTGTAGTTGACTATTTATTTATTTATTAACATTCAAGGGTGGTTGGGAGGTGCTCGGGAGGAATGTTGTCCTCAGAGGTTCAAGTGGAAGCTTGAACATAGGAAGTTGTAGCTTCCATTTGGTTGTAGCCAGAGAAACCAGGGTGGCAGGGTGGTGCAAGGGAGAACAAGTGTTCTCTGTTATATAGGTTGGAGCCTGTGTAAATGGAAGTTGGTGCTTCCATTAAGTTGGTACTGGAATATTCAGAGATTTGGTGCTTCCTTCTAGTGGGTGCTAGAGAAACCAGAGAGTTGGTGCTCTCAAACAAGTTGTAGCTTGTAAAATAGAGGTAGCAGCCTCACATTGATTTGGTGCTCAATTAAAGATGATGTACAGAACTTAAAAGACTGCCTATCATTTCAAAGAAGAAGAGGTTTTCTCCCTTTATGGGTTTCCTCATGAAAATATGTCTCTGTGTATACCTTGTGGGTGACTAATGCTTTTTACTTTCACTATCCATATGCTATATAATGTTGATGATCACTTGAAGAAAGATTAAGAATTTTTTTTATAGACTAAATATTGTTTAAGCTCAAAGACAAATGATTCACCCCACCCCCCCCACCCCCCTCAGTTGTATTAGTAATTTCAACAATGCAAGCCTTTGAAAACATTATCCTTATCCATAAGAGATCCCTATTTATATAGGGTGAAAGAGGGATGGATGAGAATATTAGTATGATCCCACTAAATCATAGAAGTGAGTAAGATCCAAACCGATCAGAGGCCACCTCATCTTCTAGAAGATTCCCTTCTAGAACATTCATGAATTTTGACTTTTCCCTTGTTTAAGCATCGTCACACACTATGGAAAACCAGCCTGTGATGACATCGCAGTATATCTTTGGTGAAGAGTGTGACGATCAAGCATCATCACACCCCATGTATAGAGCAACATGCGACGATCTCTCTTGTCATAGTTTTGAAGGAAGAAAAGGAAAACCACTTTTCTCATGGAGAAAGTCTCTTTTAATGTTTTCAAGGAACATGGAAGTGAGTTATGCACATTTCGTATGTTGATCACTGGGGTGACCAAAATAATGTGTAATATAATTCATCCAAAAGTATGAAGTTGGAACCTTTGATAGCTGAAATACTTTGTAGAATGTGTGTGTTGAAAGCAAGGATCACATCGTTCGGGAACCTACAAACAATCAATCATCTGCATAAATATACCATCTTTTGAGGTAGGCATTCCCATACTCACACCAAAAGTGACGTTAATAATAATATTCAAGTGAGTCATGGCCACTAAACATACACTATGGATACATGTCATCATGATTCAGCATAGCCACCAGAAATACAATGTGGATCTATACGTTTAAAGAATTCAAATTCAAACATAGCCACAAGACATAAACAATGGATCTATGTATCACTACAAACTTATGAATACTATTTCACAACCTATACCAACAAGGTGAGATCCAGGGTCTTTATTTCCATCATCCCAAAGTACGAATCTAGCCATGTGATTATAGGTGTCAAATTTGAACATGGTAGAAACAACCTAATTACCGGTCATTAATGAAAACCGTTAACAAGTGCGAGGGAAATCACCATTGATGTCTGGTGTTCCTGAGTCTGTACTTAAGGCTTAAAAGTACAGTGTCAAGGCATCCAAAAGTATGTTAAGGATTGATAAAAGGATTACGCTAACCTTCAATATAGGAAACTAATGAGGATTTCTACATTCTCGTTGTCTAGCTTCCAACTGTTCCTAAGTAGTAATATCTTGTTCAATGGCTGCCCATGAACGTTCCAGTTCCTCCCAGGTGTTAGCAGTTTTAAGGATTGTGTCAAAAAGATTTAAAGCAATATGTGTTTGATTATATAGTATGGGTTTGATATTAGGTTGAGTTGCAGCAGGGACAGTCATTGAGGAACAATACCAATATGGAAATGATTTAAAGAGAAATTTCAACGCTGTTTCAATTTGGTCGAAATAAAGAGAAATTTTTACTTAAGAATAAAATAGGAATGCAAATTGAAGGCTCTTTCCCATAACTGTATTATTTTTAATAAAAAGATGTGGGGTGAGAGAAAAACATTTAGCTGTAGATAACGCAAGGTTCCTATCAAAGAGAAAACTCACACATAAACAGAAGAAGAAATTAGTATAGAAATAATTGACATAGTGTAAATAAATATATAATTCTGTAAATGCAAATTGGTCTTACACCCGCTGATAGCTGGTGTAGAGGAAAGACAATAACCAATTACAGAAAGATGAAATCCCTTTGCTATAGTAGTGGTCGTACTAAAGTATAACGATACACATCAATTATGAAAAGTGAAATGAAATGAAACATGAAACATAAAGAAACAAACTTGTAACACAGTCGTGACAGAATCGAGAATCCTTAGATTTGCTTATATTAACTTCTCGAATGAAAAAACTCTATTACAATCGATACCAAAAAGGTCCAGCCATTTCTATTTCTTTCTCTGCTATATTTATACAATTTTACAGATCAGTTAGACTCTTGACTGTTTCACAAAATCGGTTACAACCGATAGGAGTGCAACTGCTCCCTTTATTCTACTCTATTTTCAATTGGTGCTAGGTGTTAGTCTTTGCACGTCCTCGGTGCAGGCGATACACCTTTCCACGAGTTGAGATACGATCTGTGAGGGTTCAACTTGACAACTGGCCTCGACGAAATAACATTCTCGGGCCAAATGCTATATCTTGTCCCCCATTTGTGCATCAATTATATCAAGAGCACTTAGTTGCGCGCTGGGCTGAACCAAGTGTTTGTCAAATTGAGCCATGTCCACTGTATTCATTTGAGAGATGTCGGCCGAATCTCTCTCATCTTTTTCTTTCAGATCAAGTGAGATATGTTCTACATTCATTTGGATTAATGTTTCTACATCACCTCCACTATCTATACCCAAAAGCTTGCCATCTATAGCATTGAAGGCTTCTTCTAATGAATTGGTTACATTTTGGGTCTGTTCCTTGCTTAGGTCAATATTATGCTCCCAATCCTTCAACAGAATGTTACCTTTAGTTTGTTCTGAGATGGTAAGTCTGGGAGGAAATGCCGAAAATCTGTTGTTTGTGGCTATCATCGCCTCCTGAAAGGCGACCCGAGCTGCTTCTGCATTCCTTTCTCTGACAGTCAGGTTCTCGGAAATCCGATGCATCAACAGACAATCCTCTCAGATTGTTCCTACTTTGGAAAGCAAACTCTGTTGTGCAGAAAAGATCTTGCTTTGAATCTGGGTTGCTCGAGATTTAAACCCCTCGACATCGATCACCTTACTTTTAGCGATCTCCACTTGAGCCTGCAGCTCTGCAATCATAGTCCTCTGCTGACCAGCGTGCACCCGACTATCTCGGATCACTGAATGTGCTTGTTCCAACTTGGCTTTGAGCACTTCCATTTCCTTTTTATCAGCTAGTCCTGCCAGTTCTATTTCCCCACTCACCTGGCCTTTAGCGCTTTCTGTGGCCAAAGCTACTCTGGCTTGGAGAGTCTTGATCAGTTGATTCTTTCTTTTTAGCTGACTTTTTAACATCCCGACCAAGAATTGATCCGCTGATGCATACGCTCCTAGCATCTCTATGATCTCTATGGTGAATTCCTCATTCTTTTTGTTCTTTCCATCGGTCATAACTTTGAATTTTTTAGCAGTCAATCCTTCATCCTGGTAGAACTCTCTTTTTACCACTGCTTTTCTCTTTTTGTCAAAGAAGAACTCATTTGGAGGAAGTTCTTCTGCTCTGATAGGCCTTAGTTCCTCACTGAAAATCCATCCTTCTTCTATATTTCCTTGAGTTGACTGCAAGGGGGTGACAAAAGTGATGGGTTCCCTGATCTGCTTCACTACCTTTCTGGGTGTGACGACTAAGCCCTGCTTCTTCAGAGGATCAAAGGTCTTCGTCTCAGTTTCTGGATTCTGGGTTTCTGGCGAGTCTGGATTCTGTGTGTCTGCTTTAGGCTTATTCGTTTGGTCCCCCTCATTATGGCTTTTTCCTGAACCAGAAGTTGCTTCTTTGGTGCCTTCATCATTCTTCGGTTTCGTCTCAGAAACGCCCGGGCTCCCTCCTCACAACACAGCAGGAAGACAACTCCGTCTGTTTTCCTGAAATTTTAATACAGAGGCCATATCTTCGGGTGATAAAGATCGGATCCGAACTAGCACTTCCCCATAAGATCTCGCCCCTCGGAAAATATCATCCGAGGGTGAACACTCGTGTTCAAACCTCTTCAGCCCACAATTAGCTAGATGGCTGCTTACAATTTTCTGAGGGTCATGTTTTTTATACTCAATGGAGACCAAACTCAGGTCCTCCAGGGCTGCAGCCTCGGCTTTGGTATGCCTGAAATCCAATAAAGAATAAGAATTTAGCCGAATGGGGAAAAATGGCCATACCTTCTTCGAAGATGCTTTGAGCTCTTTACTCACCCCGCCAATCACTGTTTGTCG
This sequence comes from Picea glauca, assembly GCA_000966675.3. Taxonomy (NCBI): domain Eukaryota; kingdom Viridiplantae; phylum Streptophyta; class Pinopsida; order Pinales; family Pinaceae; genus Picea; species Picea glauca. The sequence continues at coordinate 216,792 of JZKD02S2131523.1, read as the reverse complement.
GGCGATCTCGTGACAGGCCAGCTTGTCGGGGATGAATAGTGGTAGTGCAAGCGGGGGAACAATAACTCTGAACACTCTGAAATAGGAAAACTCTGCTTCTACGTACCAATTCGTGATACCACTCAGATTTGCAGCAATGTTGTCCGAGATGCGAGGTGGTGAATGACCAAAAATGGTGATGTGCAGGGGCACCATCACCCAGTTGAAAATTTTGTAAATGAATTTGTCCTCTTTATTCTCCCACAGTTTGTCATGATACTCATGCACAGGCTTTTCTTGGAGTGGATTCGAAGCCCAGTTCATCAAAGGGAATGGTGTCATAGAACATATCGTGTCCATAATGTATGTGGACATGAAAAAAGAGGATGGTATCCCACTTGCCTTCTTCTCTCGATACTCTGTGATCCAGTTGAACAAACTGTCCGAGAGTATCTTTGCCCAAATAAATGAGAAACCTTCTGCTACCCGAAATATGAGAGGTACCCACGCAATGTAGAAATGCGATGTATCCTCCTTTCCAAATAGTCGACATGTCATCATTGCCACATACATATAATGTGGCTCTAGCGAAGCGATTGAATAAATGCCCTGGTCATTTTCTCTGAATTTCGCAGAGCGCAAAACCCAATCTTTTATCAAACCAGGCATGGTTTTGTCATATTGAGTGCACTCCTTTTCTTTGAATCCCTCCAGAAATTCATCATCATATGTGTATTCAAATGTTGTTGGGAGCTTATACATGGTTTGGATATGCTCTGGTCTAAAAGTCCCAACCGTGGCCCGTTGGTCGTTTATGATAGTTCTAGTGGGTAGGTCTATGTGATCCAAAGCCCATCGGATCATGTCATAATATGGGAGCAACCATGGTCTGGTTGCAACCCGGTGCATTCCAGATTGAACAACTATCTTTTATTTAGTGTTCAGGTCGTCCTTTTCGTTATCATTGTCGTCGTAGTCTGAATAGTTCACCAACTTAGATTGCAGAATATCTGGAACAAACGACCAACTAGGTACTGAGCTGCCACTCCGAGGTGAAGTATCAGAGACATTGTCCGAGCCTTGCGCTACAATCTCGACATTCGCCTTTGCAACTTTCCGTGGAGCCATAGCTGAAGCTTGTGTTTTCGCTCTTCTGCGATAGACCTGTGTATACATGCAGAAATTAGTTCACTCGGAAAATGACGAGCTCTGCGTGATTATGAAAAAAAATTTCATTGTAATAAAATGAGACTCCTGTATATATTTGAAAATTTTGTACTCTTCGAAATAAGTCTGTCAAATCGCAATTAGAAACAAATTTATTGCATAAAATATGATCTTATTTATTCGTGGATTCACCCTAATTCTTCATTAATGTCATCAATGTTTGGCAGTTTGACAGGCAGTCGGGGTATGGAGAGCAAGTAGCTACCTCGTGAAATGTGCAAACCTCTTGAAATGTGCAAACCTCGATGCACGGGACAAATCTTGTTTTATTTTAAATTTTCAAAACTTAGTAATGTTCATCATTTTCTCGCTATTCGCTTCATCGTGGATTTTCTTTAAGCATTTCGAGTTTTCAACTCGCGAGACTGCGAGTGCCGATTTTAGCTTAATTAACAGTAATCGTGATTTGGAGCATCATTAATTATATAATTAATTTATTCACCATATCGCGACTCGGAACTTCGAAGATAAATTTTTGGGAGAATGGTATGCCGAGTCACGAAACCGCAATATGGCGATAATTAAGGCTCAAATTATGGGAAGAAAATCTTAGATTAGGATACTAATTAATCTTGCTATAATTACATTGCAACCTCGTGAGTCAGGGTTTTAGACGCCTTAACTTTATGAAAGAAAGTGTCGAGTGACGAAGTGCCGAGAACAAATTTTAAACATGGTTAGTATTTTACCAGGGTTAGCCCAAAAGTACCTCGTGTCCTCGGCTCTCGGGGCTGTAAAAAAAAAACTTGGGTTCGACAAACACCGAGGTGTGAACTCCCGACAACGTCTACTCATGAGTTAAAAGTTTTACCCTAGTTAATGTCTTGGGTGAAAATTAAAAATGACCTCGCTGTTTCGTGAATCGGGACGTATGAACTCAAGGATTAAAGCATCCGACTTGCGAGACCCCGAAATAAAACAAAAGAGCGAACGTAATTGCAAAAATGGATCTGCTTTGAAAGTAGAAAAAGAATTGTTGTCCAGGCGACAAGATTTCAGAGTTTTAAGATCTCAGAAGGAAAAAGAAAATCAACTTTAGATTTCAAGTATCAAAAATTGAAAATTGTAAAGAGTTAAAAACAGGGGCGGCTCCAACAATGTCAATGACTCCCAAGTTACTTGAGTACAATCCAACGAATGTAAAAGAATGATTTGAAGTTGAAAACTTGATGGAATCTTTCATTCAGGGGTCAATGATGTGAACCGACTATTGAAAGTGAAGAAACCTACCATTGAGGAATGTAGGCTCCAAGGTACTAAATGATTTCTAACTCTTGTTCCCATATAATGAGTTGAAGTTGATAGGAACAAAATCATCATAGGAGGGCCTTAATGTATCCCCAATATGGTCACCAATTTTGTTATCGGACAAATAGGTAAGTGCGGACACAAACTAATCTCCCCAACCTCTACGGGAAGCTAGAAAAAAACAAGACAGAATACAAACTTCACCTTAGACCACATTGTCATATAAACTAGTTTAGAGAGGTACAAGTGACATACCTTTTAAATGATGCTTGATCCTTGCTAGTGTCATCATTTCCACTCCATCTTTCGATTTGCATGATGGTGAACTTGTTTAAGAAGAACAAACCAACAAAGAGAGAGATAAAAAAGATATATATATATATATATATATATATATTCCAATGAATTCTATGTGTAAGATCAAGGAGTTATACAATAAAATTCAAGACACCTTTATANAAAAGATATATATATATATATATATATATATATATTCCAATGAATTCTATGTGTAAGATCAAGGAGTTATACAATAAAATTCAAGACACCTTTATAGTCAAGAAATGTATTGTTGCATTATATTAAATGGAAAGTGGAGAATACAACCCATGCCTTGATGTTGCAAGGTCCCTTTCAATGGATATTTACTCCAACACACACACCTTTTCTTCAATGCCTTTGATGAAGAAGATCCACAAACTGACTTAGAGAGCTAAAGAAAATCTATCTCAAGTATAATATGTAGCAGAACACTTCATCCATTTGCAATCCTTTGCAAATTTTAGCCTTTTCCATAAGAGATCCCTCTTTATATAGGGTGAAAGAGGGATGAATGAGGATATTAGGATGATCCCTCTAAATCAGATAAGCGAGTAAGATCCAAACCGATCAGAGGCCACCTCATTGTCTAGAAGATTCCCTTCTACAACATTCATGAATTTTGACTTTTCCCTTGTTTAAGCATCGTTGCACCCTATGCACAAGAATCCTGCGACGATGTCATAGTCCATATTTGGTGCAAAGTGCGATGATAAAGCATCTTCAAACCCCATGCATAGAGTAGGATGCGATGATCTCTATTGTCATAGTTTTTAAGGAAGAAAATGGAAAGCACTTTTCTCATGGAGAAAGTCTCTTTTAATTTTTTTTAGGGAACATGAATGTGAGTTATGCACATGTCATCTATTGATCACTAGGCTAACCAAAATAATGTGTAACAAATATGTACTAATTTGATTATGTGGTATAAATGAACTTATGGTTTCCAAATGTACAGCGTGTGAAACTATTATAATGTTTTTTTATTGACTGGGAAGGAGAAAACACAAGGTACTTGGCACTTGACTTGCAATAGGAGCAGTATTACCTATATATGAACCTATTGGAGAGGCTATAGGTGACTATGTTGCAATATAAAGAGGTTGGGTTGGGGTCATACCCATGTTAAGGAGAATTTACTGGCATGAATATGTTCTCCAAAAAGTAGGAGTAATAGAAGGAGTCTGAGTAGGATCAACTAATCTAGATGTTTGAACAAGGGTAGTAAATCCTTATATAGGGTTATATGTTCCCGACTTTATGGCTAAAATTTCCTCATATGGTCTGAGTGGTAATTGGGAAGGATAATATTCCAAGGAAGATGCAAAATGTCCCAAAGGAGGTATTTTTAGAACAATTAGGCCAAAAGGATCAGATAAGGGTGGGTTTGTAGGAAGAAAACCCCCTTCTATGAATTTTTCAAGTAAACGAGCAATTACACTCCCAGTATCGAAGATAAATTTTTTGTTTATTGTTCCCTCTTGGGAATGATCTTCTATTGAATGAGAAGGTAAGGATTTTTAACATTCCAGAGGTAATCCTTGCATCCTATGAGATCTACAAAGACCTTCCTTGACCAGATTTTAAAAAAACAAAAGATCTAGGGCCAACTACAAGTGACAAAAGAACACACCCCTAAAAAATCTAAAGGTAATCAACTAGGAAAACAGTGGATGGTAGGATATTCTGAATACGAAATATCAAGTCATCAACAAAGAAATGGGAAGAAATCACCCCAACCTCCATGCATTATCCCTTCTTAGTGCAAGTAACCCTCACTTCATAGGACTACCCTCTAAGGGTACTGGAGGTGTGATACGATGTCTTCCCCAGGTACTGTGAAAATCTCCCCACAGACACCTCTATAGACACCTAGGAAAGGTCACTAAGGATACCATCTTAGATTTGGCCTCTGGGGGGGTACAGCCAACTGTCAAGACTGAATGTATGGGCAATATATCTAAGTCCAAAATTATTGAAGAGAAATGAATACAAGTTGCAATATACCTAATGAACATAAATATTAAGAAAGTAGTAATGTAACAACCATATTATAGCTAGAAAAATAACATAATATCACTAGAAAGAACATATTTATTAGAGATAACAATTTTCACTTGCCTCTTCGAGGGGGAAACCTCTAGGAGAGAAGAACTATATTACAATAAAGTTAAAGAAAAAAATATCCAATGCGTCCTACTCTTATTTATAATAATTCTACCCTCTACGAAAAATTCTAGAGGAATATATTTCTAGAAGGGGAAGCTTTTATTAGGTCTTATTAGATTGACTTATTCTCCTTTATTTATCAGGCCTTATTAACTAATGTCTACCTTTATTACATAGAAAAGATATCCTACTAATTAATGACCTATGGAGAGGTTTTAGGATCAGATCCTAATATGTCCTCCCCCTTCAAATGAATCCTTGTCCTCAAGGATTCAGGTGCATAAACTACTAGAGTATATCCATTGGTTCCCAGGTCTCATCCTACGGTGATGTGTCCTTCAATTTGGATCAACACTTCTTTGATAATTATAGCATGTATTTTACACTCATGATTATTCAGGACTGTGTCTGGTTGGAGCCAAAGGGATCCTTCTTCATATAATTCTAGAAGGATGGTTTGGACCCTGCAATTTTGTCCCACCACTTTCTTCAGATAGGAAACATGGAACACTGGATGGATTTTTTAAGTAGTTGGAAGAACCAACTTGTAGGCCACTGAAGCAATATGCTTGATGATATAGTAGGGCCCATAAAACATGGGTGCCAACTTGTGGTTTCCCTAGGATTTGAGAGTTTTTTTCTTGTAAGATTGGAGCCTAAGAAACACATGATCACCTTCCTAAAAAACAATTTGTGAATGATGTTGGTCCACCTGTTGCTTCATGCACTTTTGGTCCATGTGGAGCTTATCCTTCATAGCCTATAGGGTGGATGCACAACCTTACAACACTGTATCAATTGATTGGACCTTTGATGTTCTTGGAAGATAGCTAGTGATTGTAGGTGGGCGTTGGCTATACACTGCCTCATATGGGGTCATTTTTGTGGTCGTATGATAGGAAGTATTGTACCACCATTATACAAAGGGGATCCATTGCACCCACTTGTTTTGTTTGTCTGAAGAAAACACTACAAGTAGGTTTCCAAAAATTTGTTGACCACTTCCATTTGTTCGCTAGAATAAGGATGATAGGATGTCCTCATGTTCAGTTGGGTGCCTTGCAATTTAAACATCTATTTCCAAAGTGTGCTTGTGAAAGTGCGGTCACAATAATATACAATATAGTGTGCATACCATGTAACATGAAAACATGATGAAGGAAAACTTGTGCTATTAGTGTTGGTGTGAAAGGGTGGGGTTAGGCAAAAAAATGAGTATACTTAGTGAGGTGATCAACCTCCACCATGATGGCATAATTTTTCCTAGATTTAGGAAGGCCCACTTTAAAATCCATGGAGATATTTGTGGATATAGAAGCTAGAATGGGTAGGGGCTGAAGGGAACCTAGAGACTTGATATTTTCACCTTTATTACATTAGCACACCTCACATTATGTGGCAAAGTGAAGGATATCCTTCTTCATGATTGCCTAGAAAAAAGAATGAAGGCCACAAGCATATGTCATTTAGAATCCTGAGTGACCCACAATAGATGATGAGTGTAACTCATGTAAGAGTTGTGACTTGAGTAATGAAGAGGGTGAGAGAACTAGGTGATCCTTATATCTGAGAATATTTTCCTACCAAGTGTAGTCAATGGGAGTATTAGGGTCCTCCTGAAGGTGTTGAATTAACTTGGAGAGAGTCAGGTGTGTTATCCACTCTTGGCATATTTATTCAATCCAATTAGGTACCGGTAAGGATAAGGCAAAGAGGGATCTTTCTTATTCATGTTGGCATGATAATGCATCAGCTACTATATTATCTTTTCCCTTTTTGTATATAATTTCATAATCATAATCCAACATTTTGGTTAGCCACTTATTTTGTTCTGAGGAGGATAGTCATTGCTCCAAAAGATATTTCAGACCATGGTGATTTGTTTTTATATGAAAATGATGTCCCAAGAGATATGGATACCATGTGTGCACTGCATGGAGAATGGAAATCATTTATTTTTCATACATAGATATGCCCATATTGCGGCCACTCAATGCTTGGCTTGTAAAGGCTTAAGTTTGACCATCTTATGTGAGCATTGTTCCTATACCAGTGCTAGAAGCATATGATTCAACCACAAAGGTTTTATTGAAGTAAGGTGTTACTAGGATAGGAGTAGTTCACATGGCCCTCTTTAATTTTGTGAAGGTTTTCTCCACAACAAGTGTCCAATGAAATGCATTATTCTTAAGAAGGTTTGCCAATGGATTAGCATTTTTCTATAATGGTGGAAAAATTTCTTGTAATATCTTTTGATACCAAGAAAACCCCATAGGAACTTTAATATCTTGGGTCACATCCATTCGTACATATATTCTATATTTTTGGGGTTCACTTTTACCCCATATCGACTGACAATGTGTCCCAAGCATTCCACTTCACTGGATCCAAATGAACATTTGGTATTTTTGACAAGAGATTGGTTTTCCTGTAGCAAGTGAAGGAATTTTTCCACATGAAGATGGTGGCTATCTGAAGTGTGGTTGTAAATGAGGATGTCATGAAATAAAACCAAGACAAACTTCCGAACGTAAAGTTTTAATAATTTATTTGTGAGACTTTCAAAGGTGGATGGGGCATTGCAAAGACCAAAAGGCATGACCAAGAATTCATAATGTCCTTCATGAGTTTTGAAAGTAGTATTTGGAATATATTCCTCCTTCTTTCGGATCTGGAGATAGCTTGAGCCAAGGTCTAATTTGGTGAATACAAAGGAACCTTGGAGTTCATCCAACAGATCATCAATGGCAAAAATGGGAAACTTATCTTTGATGGTTAATTTATTCAGGGCATGAAAATCAGGGCCCATGTGCCAAGTACCTTCTTTCTTTAATACCATCACCACTGGTGAAGAATATGGGCTAGTTCTAGGGTGAATTACCCCTACCTCCATTAATTCCTATACAATCTTTTATATTTCATTTTTTTGAGAAAATGGATGTTTGTAGGCATGTACATTGGGGGGTTGACTTCCCAGAAGGAGAGGGATGCTATAATCATGTTCACCCCTAGAGGGAGGTAAGGCTATGGGAATATCAAAAACATTTTGGGACTTGTCCAATACGAGTTGCAGGATGGGATGAATTACCTGAGAGGTTTGTTCAGTGACCCAGATGGCATTAAATTGAGAAATCACACCATAGTAAAATTTCTTCAACAGGTTTTTCCATCCTATGAGAGATGATAATTTTAGGAGAGCCCGCTTGGAGACCTCAGAGGGTATAGGAGTGAGCATCTTGGGTGAAGCTCATATATAATTCTTGATAATCCATTGTGACTTTCCCCAGAGTGTGAATCCATTCCACTCCTAATACAATATCACAAACACCCATGGAAATAGAGAACATGTGGGTTTTTAGAGTATAATCACCCGTTTGGAGTTTTAAATTCTCACAATGCCCCCCACACTTCATAGCACCACCATTAGCAATGAGGATTTGAGAATTATAAATAGGGGGGACAAACCAATGGACCTCGTCAACAATCCTATGATGAATAAAATTATTGGTTATATCACTATCAATCAACACCACCTCTGGTCAATGTTTGATGCATCCCTTGAGCTTCAATGTCTGTAAGGTTGAAATACCTGAGAGGGAATGAAGCAATATGATGGTTTATTTTGGTTCCATAGGGGTTACAAGTAGATCTTCGATGTGATCACTTGGTGGAGCTTCATCTGATGGAATGTCTTCTAAAGTGGATCCATCAATATGGAAGAACTTTTGTTCAATACATTTATGCCCTCGTGAATAATTTTAATCAAAATAGTAGCAAAGGCCTTTCTTGCGACATTCCACCATTTTAGTTTGAGATAACTTTTGGACCTTCAATGTTTGTGTTGGAGTTGGGTGAGCCTTGAGGTGAGGATAGTTGAGAACTGGAGCCTTCATGAAGGGGGCCTAAAGGATGGTCTATGCTTCCTTTGATAATTGACATGTCTGGAACTAGGTAGTAGGATCATTCATGCTCACATGAGCCTGGATTGTTTCCTTTAAGCCACTGATAAAACATTCAAGGTAAAATGCATTAGATAAGCCCTCAGTCCTAATATCCAACTGTTCAAATTCGTGATGAAATCTATGACTGATCCATTTTGGCACAGCTTGGTGATTCTACGCAAAAAATGTGATTCCCTATCAAAATAGGCATAAAATACTTTAGTGAAAAATTTCCAAGTGGGACTTCTTGGATAACATTTCTTATGTCATTGCCACCACTTCCATCATTATTGATCTAGGTACAAAAACCCTACATGGAGTTTCCTCTCATCATCCCAAATATTATGGAGGGAGAAGTATTTTTACATTTGAGAGAGCCACCCTACTGGGTTGGATCCATCAAATTTATGCATTTCAACTTTGGGCACCTTATTCCAAGTGTGCAGAGCCCAATGGGAGTGGGAGGAATGATTATGCTAATAATGGGAATGTTGAGGTCCTCTGCATTGGGTTCTACCTTCTTACCTTTTTTTAAGGGTTCTATGGGTTCACAGATGGTTCCTTGGATTGTTGTAGGGAGGGACTCATTGATGCTTTTTTTTATGGTAGTGGGGATGGATTCCATTCACAATTCTAAGTTGGAAAACCTAGTATCCCAATATTCTTAAGTCTAAGATCAATTGGTTGTCATGGTAGCAACTTAGGTAGTAGATGAGGTGGTAGGATGACAATCGGGACCACAAAAAGTGATATGTAACAGGGTGATGAAGACAAAGAGAGGAGTCCAATGGGATAGGTGTCAAATAATGGTGTATTGGAAAGGGGTGGGACCATGGAGAGAAGAAAAGGATTAGGATTGAAGGGTACCACTATGATTAGGATGAAGAGAGGAATGCAATGGACTAGGTTACAAATAAGGGTGTTGATAGGCCCCAATTTTTTTTTTTTACTCCTACAGATTTATACTCCGAGATGAATAATATTACAGTGACAAAATGGCCAAATGTTTAACAAGAATAAATATGTAGGAATTTCTCAAAAATAATGCAGGAGACATAGTTGCACGACAATAAATCTTGTTTGTTTTGTTTATGTTTCCATCCGAAAGGTTAGGGTATTCAAGGCTTATACAAACAAGGTTTTTCCCTGTGTTATATCTCTCTTATATACATGCGGGGTCCAATAGTAGTACTTGACCCAATATCTCAGGACACCACCTAAGGAGGCTATACCATTCCCTTAGCCATACTACCCAAATACCCAGGTACTATATATTATATTCCTGAGTTTTGTTCTCGGTGGTGCGATAGCAGTCAAGTGGTCGATTGGTTTTTATATGGAGGGCTTCAAGATATCTAGGATGATCCATACACAGGTGTTTTTTGATGCACTACCACTCAAAGGGGTACCAATAGGGGTTACAAGGGTGGCCAACAATGTGCACTTAAGTACCACTTGTATTTCCTGCATGTATGAGTCCCTAATCATGGTTTTATGCACGAAATGATAAATATTTGTAGCTTAAATACATTGGAATACATCTCTACCTAGAAAAAAAAAATACCCCACAAGTAATGCCGAATAATTATGTCTTCTTACATTGACTTATTCTCCTTTATTTATTAGGTCTTATTAACTAATGTCGGCCTTTATTACATAGAAAACATATCCTACTAAATAATGACCCATAGAGAGGGGTTAGGATTGGATGCTAATACAAGTGGAACAATAAAACACTTGAGGACCCTAAATGGCTTGAGGATTCACAAAGCACCGAGACCAAATGAAACTAGTGGTTTCTTAAGAAGGATCCCCAATATACACTCTTTCCACTATGATTGTTCAAGCTTTGGAGGGGTAATATTTATTGCCCTTCCACATGAAACCTCATGTTTATCCCCTGTGTTATACGGGGTTCCCAGCTATGACTAAATGAAAATTGGTTTTGACCACTCTTTAGTACTCTATAGTTTGTTTAGCAATCTTGGACAATTTTCTCACTTCCTCTAGTCCAAAGATTCTAATTCCTAGACTATTGTTGGTGTTCTATAAATAAATATCCTATTATATTTTAATTATGCATGGTTGATTCTTTAGAGTTTTTTTACTCAAGGGTAGATGGAGATTAAACTAATGATTTTTTGACTTGAATCCAAAAACCATGCAATAGGAAGATGAAATGCACAATTTCTTTCAATGAATCCTACTTACAAGAGGGAGAAGATGTTTCTCTTTCTTCCAAATACCATTAAAAACTCAACACAATACACAATGCGTGCAACAATATTGGCAAAAACAGATTCACGTAAATGAAGAATCCAAATGTTTGCCAAATTATCAAAATAGAACTCTTTAAAAACCAATTAATGTTAAGTTCTTTAATTTCTTTTTAACTAAAACTCTAATTCTAATGATTTAGAATGTACAAATTTATCTGTTTGATGTTAACATGCAAATAAGATTGAATGTGGTTACTTTAATGCTTATTTTCTTTCAATCAACATGAAATATTTCAAAGATAATATAGAAGAGAATAGGAAGAAAAATAATACTCAAATAAAGATGCACTTGTAAAGATAGCAATCACTCTTAAAAAGTCTTATAACCAAATGATTTGAGACTAGTTGATAGCACAATCGAATCTAAAATATTTTAGATTTCAAAATAAAAGTGAAATGCAAGAATCAATTGTCAACAAACTACTTCCAAAAAGACAGAAAAGGCTCCCAAAATTGACAAGTAGAATGATTGAAAGTTTTTTCAGGAAAAAAAGTACAGAAGTAAAACACTTGTATAATATGACAAGAAAAATACTACTGAAAATTGAAACAGAGTTTCAAAGATTAGATCAACCTTGACGATCTTATAACCTTTTCAAATTTTGATTAGAGGTAATTCACAAAAAACAAGACAAGAAGAGTGATACTCATAATCAAAACCAAGCAATCAAAATCTAAAGCAATCAAATAAGAACCTGGGACAAAATTAGATTGAGAAAAAGAGACTAAAAATTCTAGAAACCAACCCGGAAAAGGGTGACACTCATGGTACCAAGGGTAAAAAGGCATCAAAGGTAGGGAGAAACTCTTGAAAATCCTATAGGAGGGAATCAATGATGTTGGGTAGGCCATTGGAGGGGAGTGTCACTACTGAAAAAGATTGGAAAACAGACTCAAACTCAATCCATATTGAACCAAAGGGTTATGAGGAATATGTAAGCTATTCAATGGAGGTGAAAATCAAAGAAGACTTTAGAAACCAAGAATTAATCAAGAAATTAAGAAACAAGAGACTAAAAACCATGGAAACCATTGTTCCCTAGTAAAATTGCAAAAAACCATTGTTCCCTAGTAAAATCTCAAAAAACGTAGAAGAGTTTAGCTCCCCTTAGTTGGGTTTTCTTCAACTAAGACAACTAGAACAAGTGGACACTAACATTCCTGATTTCCATCTATTTATGCATGAAATAATAGAGGAAGAGAAAGAGGAACCCCTTTTTGTTGATTGTCCTTAATTCTCTTTATCATTTCGATGTTGGATCTAGTGTAGCTCCAAACGTAGTCTACCTACAAAGAAATAGAACTATCCTCTTTGATGTTGGAGAATCACCCCAACTCAGCAGCGCATTAGCAGCCAACGTAGCAGTGCACTAGGAGGGAGCAGATCCCAAGGAGAGAGAAGGGCCAACCTTCTCATTTTTTAATTTAAATCTGAGTTTTAATGTAATTTAATGTTGTAAGGCTCGAGGAGAGTAGATTCATTGTATTTTTTCAAGCTACATGTAAGTCGCCTTTAATGGATGACAAGTAGATGAATCTAGATCTGATTTGGATTAGATGTAAATTAATTGTAATTTAACATAGGTAGGTGGAGGAAGGCTCGAGAATCCCCTCTTATGTAAAAAGATCAATTGTATTGAGATTTTACTAGGAATATCAGAGTATGTAGGAGATAGAGAAGAGAATAGAAGAGAGGAGAGGAGATAAAGAATTGACACTCTGATGCAGTCTAGTCTTGTAAACACTATTAAAAGCATTAATATCAATAATAAAACATATTTACCTGCATGTGATTATGTGTGTGTGTGTGTTTTATGTGAATGAATATGTGTTTTCTAAATGTTTACTATGAATGTTTATGAATTCTATGAGTTCATGTATGTTCCCTTTGCAGGAATAGATATACTTCTCTATCTATGTGAGTTTCTGAGTGTTCTGGGCTCTTAAATATAGTCTAAGGAGTGCACATCGGATTTTTTCAAAAACTCTATGAAGTCATCACAAGGAGTGTGCAAGAACTCATTTAGGAGTTCAGGAGGAGCGCACTAGGTGGGAACACCAGAACAAGTCACAAGCTCAAAAGGAATAGTGAAAGGAGTGCACAGAGTGAGTGCAAGGAGTGTGCCTACACTCATAAAAATGTAAAATCTCAAAGGAAGGCTAGTGCAAGGAGTGCACACCAGAGTTACTAAGAACTATGAGAAGCCATTACAAGGAGTTCGCAAGAACTCAGTTTCAATTTCAGGAAGAGCGTGCCAGGTGGGAACACTAGAATTGGTAAAGATCAAGAGAAACATTTCAAGTTTGCATAGAGAGTTTGTAAGTGCGCAAGTGAGTCTGAAAAATTTTAGGATTGAGGAGAGGAAAGTGCAAGGAGTGCACGAAACCAACACACTATTAAAGTGTTGGTAAATATCATTGGGGAGACAATAGGAAGCCAGGAGGGTGTTGAAAGAACACTTTGACCGTGTTCAAAAGCTCAAAAGAAAGAGCACAGATTTCAAGGAGGACATAAGGAGTCAACTGAAACAATAAGGGCCTGAACCCTTTGAAGTTGAATAGTTGAAAGCTCAGGAGAAATAGTGTTTTCTAAAGCACAAGCAAAGATGAAGGAGTCGTTCTTGTAGAGAAGAGATGAAAGGCCAACCCTTTGAAAGATATTTATAAATTATTCTTTGAAAGGAAGTGGAGCTACAGTAGAGGAGAAGCTACGAAAACCATTGATTGGGATGAAATATTTGATCTGGGTCATTAGATCAACCCCATATGAGAGGAGGAATGTGTAGGAAAGGATAACAAATCCCAGTCGTTGGATCTAAGCGGAAATATCATGAGTCATTGATCTCATAGTTCAAAGATTCGACACTCTAGGAGAAATTGGCCCTGGAGTTGTTAGGAGAATAAATACTCAAAGCCTCGAAGCTTCGATGTACCAGAGAAAATCCTGACCATCTGTTTTAGGGACACGTGTCAATAGATTGTCAACTATTCAGATTTCAGCACTACAGAGGATTTTTGGTGAAAGTTAGTTGGGCTCAGAATTCCCTGAAGGCCCAAAGCTCAAAGTAAATCCTAATCATTTGTAATCAAATACAAGTGGACCATAGATATCCACCCTACGCTAGTTTTACATTTGACAGTTTGATAGTTTGGTGTTGATAAAAATCAAGGAACCCCGAAGCCCAGAGTTTCGAGGTTGATCACATTCGTTGGTTGTAGGAGGAGTGGGAGTCATTGATATCTACCCTTCACCAATTTGACATTCGACAATTTGAGAGGAGGTGATGATTTTGGTTGAAGAAGTAACAAAGGATAGAGTTTGGAGTGAGCAAGGATCGTTGATTTGAGGTGAATGTCAACCCTTCAATCTGACAATTCGGCCTTCATGATTTTAGAGGTATTGCTTGTTGGAGAAAACAAAACTTTTGAAGCCCAGAGCCCCTAAGTTCCTATGAGCCACAAATCTAGGCATAGGTTGTATAAATTTGATCCCATATCTGTTCGAGAATTCACAAATTTGAAATTCAAAGGTATTGGAGTGTTATATTTTGAGAACCTTTGGAGCCCAAATCTCGAGAATACTGAAGTATCACCTGTCAACTAGGAACCTAGTTCCAGCTCGTGGTAACATATGGTTTTCTATCGAAGCAATAGGATAACTACTAAAATTTGTTTTGAAGGTAAAAGGGGACAAAAGAATGCACCCATAGGTTTTTGTGGGACCTGCACGTGGAAAACAATGGGTCTGTGTGCAATTGGAGGGGATCCAACAGGGATATGAGAACTGATTCATCTCCTCAGAAGAACGATCCTAGATTGGGAGGTCATACGAGCCCCAGGAGAAGGTGGGGGTTTGCATAATATGGTATCAGAGAAGGAATATATTTGCAGAAAATAGATAGAGAAGAAGTTATGGAGGAGATACAAAGTACTAATTCTTTGTGTGAGGATTGTTTGCAAGTGTGCAGTAGATAGTAGAAAACAAGGTGGGCTAAAGATAAGGACCAGTTGTGTTCTTGAAGAAGAGGAGATAATGTGGGTCTCTTAAGGTTAGCAGTTGGAGTACAACAACTAGAGAGCAAGGAGTTCTCAAGAGAAGGAGTGAGAGAAAGGTGTGCGCTTAGATTCAGCAGGAGTGTAAAATCTCAAAGAAAAGTTTCCAACAAGTGAACCATAAGCTAAGTGAGGAGAGATTGGTAGAGGATGAATGTAGCTCACAATGAGCAAGTGGAATCTAATAGACTTGTCAGGAAGGTGGAGAGAGGAGAAAATCGCTACTGAATGCAATAAACAAGGTCAAAGAGGAGACCCCAAGAATATTAGTAAAGGTGATATGGATAAAGAGCTCAATGAGACCAGAGAGGATCTCAAAAGATTGATGTTGAGAATGCATCAAGGAGAGAAATATAGTTCGAGGTATGAGTGGCCCATGAAGCAGAAGGTGAAGTGTCCTATCCGGTAACTAATTTCTAGGAGGCATAAGCAGATGTTGAGGAGGTGGTTGAGGAGGAGGTTGAGGCAAGTTGAAACCCTTAGTGAGATAGAGGAGAAGATATTTTATGTCTCTAAACTAGAATATGGAGAAATCCTTGGTGATGAGGAGGAGAGATCAGTTGAAGATCTCGTAGATTGTCGAGAGGGAAATAAGAAGAGATCGGTCGAATATCTCATAAACTTCTAGGAGAGAAGAAAGGAAAATTCAGGTTGTCAGGCTGGAAATAAAGAGATGGGATTGTTTGAGATTCTCATGAACTTAGAGGAGAGTTCATATCAGCAAGGAGTGCTAACAAGAGGGGAGGAAGAGGCAGGAGAGAAGCCTCATCAGCTTGAATATTCATGTGATGTTGCATACCATGTGAATGAATATGATGAGAAGTTGAATACTTCAACTCTCTAGGAGGAAGATCATAGGTTCATTCTGATCATTTGGGGAATCAACATATTCCTGCCAAGCATCCCAGTAGAGGCTAGTGCATGTGTTCCACATGAGGAAGTGATGCAGGAGGCATCTAGAGAAGAGGCCATGAGGCCAAATGTTTTTAAAATGAATAGTTCATGTGTTGCAGGTGTAGGAGAAGAAGGAAAACCAATAGATACTATCATGGATGAGAATAAGGAGAAGACAATGAAATCTACCCAAGGGATGAGAGAGGAGGAAGAAGGAGAAACATCTTCCCAAAGTTTGAAAGGAAGGAAAGACCTTAACCATGTTTTGATGATAGGGGAGATTAGAGTATCTCATGGAAAGGGCTTAGAAGAAAAGGCCAATGAAGATGTTTATTGTAAGGAAGTTGATAGACATCCCATACATCATGTGATTTCAGACAATAGGAGGAGGACAAAGGAAGAGAATTCATTGGAATTGCTCATAAATCCCAACAAGGAAGACGAATGGAGGATAACTACAGAATTGGAACCTGCAGTTGGACAGAGAGAAGACAACATGGATTTTGTTGATCTGTATGAAGAATTGGAAGACCTAGGAGAAATAATAATAGCCTAGAGTAGGCTTATCCAACAAGACAAGTTGGAGATTGATGAAGAGAAAAAGATGGAGTATAGTAGATTGCAGGAGAGGACTCATCCCGTGAACAAGATGGAAAATGAGATTGAAGAGATAAGAAGGTTGATGTCGAAGACAACACAAGAGACAACCAACAACAGATGGAGGTTGAGAAGAGGAGATTTCAGTGGTAAGGTAAATGGGGCACTGCAACATAAAGTTTGGAAACAAGGAGGAGATCTTGTAGCAACAACAGGACAAAGACAACATCAAAAAGGTAGAAGAGCAAGTGGACAACTCCTCCATAGTGAATTTTGGGACCCAGGAGGATCTCAACAACAATAGTAGCAAATCCATGAGTAGGAGCTCATGATTTTTTCAATAGAGGAGTATGATTCAGGAGGATGACTCCAACTCAGCAGTGTATCAGCAGCCAACAAAAAAACGTATTAGGAGGGAGTGGATCCCATGGAGAGAGAAGCACCATCCTTCTCGTTTTTGAGTTTAAATATCAATTTTGATGTAATTTAATGTTTTAAGGCTCGAGAAGAGTAGAGTCATTGTATTTTTTTCAATCTTATTGTAATTTTCTTTTAATGGATGATAAGTAGATGAATCTAGATCCGATTCAGACTAGATGTAAATTAATTGTAATTTAATATAGGTAGGTGAAGGAATTATCGAGAAGCCCATCTTATGTAAAAATATCAATTGTATTGATATTTTATTATGAATATCAGATTATGTAGGAGATAGAAAAGATAAGAGAAGAGAGGAAAGGAGAGGAATAACTAAGACTATGTTGCAATCCAGTTTTGTAAACACTATAAAAAGTATTCAGATTAATAGAAAAGCATATTTCCTTGCAAGTGATTCTCTGTGTGTGCATTCTATGTGAATGAATATGTGTCTTCTGAATGTTTATGAATGCTATGATTTCATGTGTGTTCCCTTTGCAGGAATATATAGACTTCTCTATCTCTGTAATTTTCTAGGTATTATAGGCTCTCAAGGCTAGTGCAAGGAGTGCACACCTAAGTTGTTGAAAAACTTTGTGAAGCCATCGCAAGGAGTGTGCAAGAATAGATTTAGGATTTTAGGAGGAGCATGCCAAGTTGGCACACTAGAACAAGTTACAATCTCAGAAGGAATAGTATAATGAGTGAACTAAGTGGGAATAAGGAGTGTGACTACACTCATAGTAGTGTAAAATCTCAAAGGAAGGCTAGTGCAAGGAGTGAACACTAGAATTATTGAGAAATATGAGAAGCCAACACAAGGAGTGTGCAAGAAATCAGTTTCGAGTTCAGGAAGAGCGTGCCAGGTGGGCACACCCAAATTGGTAAAGCTTAGGAGAAACAGTTCAAGTCTGCACAAAGAAAGAGCAAGGAGTGCACAGGTGAGTCTGAAAATTTCAAGATTTAGGAGAGGCAAGTTCAGGATTCAGGAGATAGAGAAGAGAAGGGAAGAGATGACAGGAGAGAAATAATTGAGACTTTCTTGCATTCCATTCTTGTAAACACTATAAAAAGCATTCAGATTAATAGAAAATCATACTTCCCTACATGTGATTCTCTCTGTGTGTTCTATGTGAATGACTATGTGTTTTCTAAATGTTTACTATGAATGTTTATGAATGTTTATGAGTTCATGTATGTTGCCTTTGTAGGAATAGATATACTTCTCTATTTGTGTGAGTTTTTGAGTGTTCTAGGCTCTCAAGGTTAGTACAAGGAGTGCACAAAAGAGTTGTTGAAAAAATCTATGAATCCAATGCAATAAATCATTTAGGAGTTCAGGAGGAGCGCACTAGGTGGGTGCACTGGAAAAAGTCACAATATCAGAAGGAATAGTGCAAGGAGTGCACAGAGCGAGCAAAAGGAGTGTTCGTACACTCATAGTAGTGTAAAATATGAAAGGAAGGCTAGTGCAAGGAGTGCACATTAGTGTTACTGACAACTCTAAGAATCCAACACAAGGAGTGTGAAAGGACATAGTTTTGATTTTAGGAAGAGTGTTGTAGGTGTGCACACCATAATTGGTAAAGCTCAGGAGAAACAGTGCAGGTCTACGTAGAGAAAGTGCAAGGACTGCATGGGTGAGTCTTAAAAGATTAGGATTTAGGAGAGGTGAGTGAAAGTAGTTCATGAAGCCAAAACACTGTTAAAGTGTTGGTAAATCTATAGGGGAAGAGCATAGGAATCTAGGAGGGTTCTCAAAGAACACTCTAATCATTTTCAAAATCTCAGGAGAAAGAGCACAGATTTCAAGGAGGGCACAAGGATTCATCTGGAAGAAAAAGGGACTAAACCCTTTGAATTTGAAGAGATGAAATCTCAGGAGGAGTATAATTTTATAAAGCACAAGAAGAGGCCAAGGATATGGTCCTGTAAAGAAGAGATCAAAGGACAAGCCTTTGAAAAATCTTTAGAAATTATTCATTGAAAGGAAGAAGAGTCACAGTAGAGGAGAAGTTACAATAACCATTGATTTGGATACAAGATATGATATGGGTCGTTAGATCAACCCCATATCAGAGGAGGAGAATGCAGGAAAGGATAAAAGATTTCAACCATTGGATTTGAGCGTAAAGATCATGAGTCGTTGATCTCACAGTTCGTAGATTTGACACTCTAAGACAAATTGTCCTTGAAGTTGTTAGGAGAATAAATCCCTGAATTGTCGAAGCTTTGAAGAACCAGAGAAAATATTGACCATTGGCATCAGGGACATGTGTCAACAGATTGCTGGCTATTCAGAGTTTGAAACTCTAAAGGATTTTGGGTGAAATTTAGTTTGGTTTAGAATTCCCTGAAGGCTCGAAGCCTAGAGTAAATCCTGACCATCTGTCGTCAGGGACACGTGGACTGTAAATGTCTTCCCTTCACCAATTCATCATTCGACAATTTGGGAGATTGGTGGTGATAAGGAGCAAGGAGCCATAAATCCCAAATTTCCAAATTTGATCACAACCATTGGTTGTAGGAGGAGCAAGAGTCGTTTATCTCTGTCCTTTGTCAATTCGGGAAGAGGTGTTGATTTAGGTTGAAGAAGTCTTGAAGCATAGAGTATGAAGTGAGAGTGAACCCTTCATCCAAGGGGAACGTTAACCATCCAATCTAATAATTTGACCTTCATGAGTTTAGAGGTATTTCATGTTGGAGTAGAGAAAAATTCCAAATCCTGGAGCCTCTGAGTTCCTGTCAGTTGTAGATCTCAGTGCAAGTTGTAAATTGTTGATCCCATATCTATTCAAGAATTATCCAATTTGGCATTCAGAGGAACTAGAGTGTTATATTGTGAGAACCTCTAGATATCGAAGCTCCAGAGCGTTGAATTAGCACCTTTCATCTAGGTGCCTAGTTCCATCCTGTGGTCGCATGTAGTTTTCCATTGAAACAAAAGGCTAATGCCCAAAATTTGATTTTGAAGGTAAAAGGGGACAAAAGAAAGCTCCCATAGGATTTTGTGGGACCTACATGAGGAAAACCAATGGCCTGTGTGCAACTGGAGGGGATCCGATAGGGATCTGAGAGCTGATTTAGCTCTTTAAAATAATTATCCTAGACTATGATTTCATGCGATCCCCATGAGAAGGTGGGGGTTTGCATCACTCTTATTCTACTTCTTTTAACAAGTTAGAAAAAAATCTATCATAAATAGGCCACAATGATTCACACATAAACTTGAAGAGAGAAAAAATAGGGAAATATGTCAAGTTAATTAATACATGAAACAATAGAACTTACAATCATGATGTGCTTCAAGCCTCCTCCAATTCTCCTCCTATCCAGCCTCTTACTGTATGCTAAAAAATGAAACAGAAGTTTGGTATGCTTCATACCTTAATTCCTTCTAATCTCTTTCACCCTTGAGAGACCTTGCTTATATAGAGGCTTTGGGAG
The DNA here is from genome assembly GCA_000966675.3 of Picea glauca. Taxonomy (NCBI): domain Eukaryota; kingdom Viridiplantae; phylum Streptophyta; class Pinopsida; order Pinales; family Pinaceae; genus Picea; species Picea glauca. The sequence continues at coordinate 196,223 of JZKD02S2131523.1, read as the reverse complement.
GTTCAACCAACTTATAATATCAAGGGAAGTTATAGATATTTACTCCATAATTTAGGATTGATTACCCAAAAAGGAGACACTCGAGCCTATGAATCACCCCTCGATCATACCCACCAGAAGTATCTCGAAGTAAAACCATAGAATAAGGTGGGATTGGTTAAAACCACCCTAACAAGGATGGCGTGCCTAGTGACATTGGCAGGAGGTGTCAATGACACTCCTTGATGGTCTAGCAAGGGGCATCACCATAAGACTGACACTACCTGATCCATAGAAGAGGGGCGTCATTTCTCCATCTAAGCCAAATAACAAGGGGAAAGATATGTGTTCAACCTTCAAAAAGTGGATTTTATTCTCTTTGATAACTAGGGAATATGAAAAAATGTTTTTCATAGTGTCATGGATGTGAGATCAAGGTATGACACTTAGATGTGACAATTTTACATGTAACAGGTAGGTTAACTTGTGGGACAAAAAAAAATTTCATACGAGCTCCAGTTGATGTGATTTTTGCACTGTTGGAAAGGCATCGATGTGTCGAATAGAATCATGGGATTTGGATTATGATGGGAAAGTTTTATCCCCAAAAAATGTCGTTTGATGCCTCAAATGGCCCCAGAAGGTTCAAGACCCCAATTTTCCAAACTAGGACCTGCCACTAAAATGGCCCTGCAAGCTTATTCCTCTAATTTTTCCACTATGATATGATCGAGATAGATGAAAAATAATATAATGATCCAATTTGGATCACTCTTCATCAAACACATTGGAAATCATAAATAGTTGGTTCCCCTAAGATGCTATTATATGAAGTGTTTTTACAGTCTTCACATCCATATTCCCATCCCTTCTAAAAAATTCTTCAATAGAATTGCCACTCCATACATTTGATAGTCTCAGGACATGTTATATCTCCTCCTATATATAAACCATAAATGAGCATGAAATAACTTATAAGTAGATGTAGAGTACTTTCATCGTTTACCTTACACAAAGAGATATGACTAGGTCCACTCTTATTCATTTTTTTATAAGTTATCCCATGTAAGAACCTTGTTGTTAATATGTAACCACATATAAGTGTATTCTCTAAGATGGCACTTATGCTTCCAAATTTTCTTCCACCACAAAATTATCTCTTCATATACAACATCTTCACATAGTACGTTGTAACAAAGCTATGAAGAATGAGAACCCCTACTTGGATTCCACAACCAAATGAATTTATCATATTTTTATTGTATCCTTCCATTACTAGATATTAGAAATCGAATATACCCCTCCTACAATAGGACATATTCACCTCTAAGATCAAGCTAAGATATTGACTTCCATTCCTATCTCCAAATAATTGTGAGATCAACATGAACCACCTAAGAAATAGTAAATAAGCCCTTCATAAGGGTATTAATGATATTATATGTTAACTTGTATTTTTCATCATAGCCAAACCATGGATATTCACAAATACTTATCATATGTACATACCCAATCTTCCATAATATCCACCTCTCCATTAAAAACAATTATTGTTTATTTCCAGATAATTGAACCATTATGGTAAGATTTGATTGGAGATCTTAACCAATCCTCCACTAGAAGTGTAACACCCCATTTTCACTAGTTTGTAATTATAATTATGAACTAACATTTCCATGAGTGTGGCAAGGATATTTTCCCATCACAAGGCTAGCATGGACCTTTTGAATGTGTGTGTGTGTGTGTGAATTGGGTTTAACCCAAGTGGTTTGTGTTGAGGGGTGTTTTCGCCCCCAACCAAGTTCGATTCCTGCAATTGACATGCTGAACTCTTAAATGAGAAACTATTGAAAAAGTAGTTAGGAAACCAACCACCCACAATGAATGATGCATGGAGATATCAGTATAGCCAGTACCTCCTTGTCCTCCATGATTGACCACAAACTCCTATAATAGAAGAAAAGGGAAATTGTGAACCCTATGGATAAAGAAGATAAAAATGACAAGGTATTATAGAGAAAGGTGGGAATTGGTAGGAAAAGAAGTGGAGAGCTGAGAAAAAAGAGGCAATATGTATACAAAGTAATGTGTGTGGGTGGGATGATTGTTTTTCCTATGAAAGAACTGATATAGAGTGGTATCAGATAGGTAGTATTGCAACTACCTAGGGAATCAAAGTAAAGAAATGTTTAAGACCTTGTTGTGAAATTCAAGAAGATGAATCATTAACCCAACCCAAGGATAGAAGGTTGCGAGAAAATGCTTGTTGGAAAAAAACCGACAATATTAAGGGGAGGGCACTAAGAGACTATGTAGTAGTGAATGGATTCCCTTGGGTAGAGGAGATCCATCTAGGAAGGTATATCAAAAGCTTGTGGTGGCCCTTAATTGGTGGCTGTCGAGGATTCATGTGATTGATTTCCTATGAAGGAGAGTATCCTTCACACCCAACAAAACATTTCCTAAATAAACTTGAGTTTCCCTAGTGGTATCATGGTATAGCATGGGGATGTATTATTGTAGAGAGAATAGTGCAATAGAGCCTAAAATTGGGTGGAAAATAAATCACCCTCAGTTAGTTGGATTTGTTGGTAGTTTTATGAATATATAAGTTTCAAATATGTTCTTTGCATATTCAAAGGTTTGAATAAATGTGCATGTTTTTAATTCATGAACTTGTATAAATTCCTAACCAAAATGAATGGAAAGCATCATTATATAATTTCCTATATGATGGGTAAATTTGCATGTTGGATTATTTTTCTTTTGAATGCTTAGGTCTATGGAATGTAATTTCATGACCAAATCTTTGAGAATGGCATGAATTGAGTGAAGAGTTTATTCACTCAAGGGAACCATTGTTTTTCCTTGAATTTCCATGACTAAAGAGTTGGCACCGACAAGGCTCAACTTGGAGTTTCACATTGAGAAACCTTAGTAGATTCATTTACAAAGGATTCAAACCACCAAAACCCTCTTTCTCTATAACCTGTAGCAGAGCTTTGTGATGGAACTGTGAAAGTGGATCCGTGATGTGGGAGCCCAGATGTTAGCATAGGACATTTTGTCTAAATCCATAGTAATCATTGAATACAGTTAGAAAACGGACCAAAGAAGGAGTGTGCGCTGAAGAATAGGAAAAGAAGCATGCCAGATAACAAGGAAGAAGAAGAGTCAAAGGAAGGAAGGATGAAGTGGATCAAATGCACACGCAGGAATTTAGAATATGGACAAATATAATCCACTTAGGGTTAGGGTTTTGGTTATTGATGTAATGGGTTTTAACCCATTTTTGTAGTATAAATATGTATTGTAAGGTCTAAGGAAATCATGTCATGTCATGCGAAGAAGATTTATTGTTTGATCTATCTATTTGTGGAACTACTTTAAGAGATGAGTCAATTTTTGAGGGAGATGCATTGTAACTGAGAGTCAGGTCACAAGTTGTCGAGATTAGTGTGACACTGGCTTGCATCACATATACATGTGCATTTCATATGCATTCCTGATGTAATGTATGAACACTGTGACTTTTGTTGAAGAATAATAAAGAAGCGAAGAATGCCAGATATTTTTGGATGTATCCTAGGTGGGGTGAGCTAGGGTAAAACATTGCATTACAATGTGGAATGTTTATTGTATGTCTTGAAATGGTTTATGATGAATTAATGAATCTGCTAGTAGTAAAATGCAGCGTGCACTAGAACAGTTCTGATATTTACTGCAAAATGAATGTTAATGAAAGAATATGATTATAGAATGATAGATATGGTATATATGAGGTATAAAGAATGTCTAACATCCCCATGAGCAACATCCCTTCCACTATTGTAGACATCTGGGTCTTGTAGTCACCCATAATCCATCTCATGTGAAAATTCATTGTGCACTTTGTGCACAGTGTTTCCTTTTGGTCTCCAGAAGGGTCGATGGTTTGTAGGGTTTTGTTGGAAACCTAAATTAGAACTAGGGTAAACCAAAATATTCCAACACTGAATCTATTGTGTAACATCCCTTCTATAATTATCATTTTAATTGATGCTTAATGTAAATATAATGTGTGGCTACGACCAAGCAATGTATATGCAAATTTTCTTTATAAGCTTTAATAATAAAATGTGATGCCAGTTGCTAAAGGGACATACACATATATCAGGGCTGAATTAATTCATGAAAGAGGGAGAGTCTAAGAGAATGTCTAAGAGGGGTTCAAGGGGGAATTACCCATGTCTATTAATTCAACCCACTTCCTAAAATTACTATTGGTATATGAACCTTCTATTTTGTTGTTGAGTGTTCTCAAAGACAATCATTGAATGCATATAAGAGGATGGGTATGAAAAGTCACATCCCATAATTATTGAAAGAATAGATGTTGAGTAAAATAAACTTGGGGAAGTGTGTAAGTAAATAAAGAACAAAAAGAGAGAAAATTCATATGGGAAATTAAACTAGTTTGAGAGAGCCATGTTTTGGCATGAACAGGAAGCAAAGAAGAGGAAGAAGATATTTGGAGATAGAGAAACCATGGATGGTGAATTCTGGAGCATTCTCTATCATTTCTGGAGCATATTTGAAAAGAAGACTAAAGATCTAGGTTGCCAGGCCTAAAGAGTGAACTCCTGTGTGAGTTTCACTGTAACAGCAAGTGATTGCTACTATTTCCTAGAATTTTTCCTAGTAGTGAGCTCCCTTGAGTTTCCTGGTAGTGATATTCTTGGTTATTTATGCCAAAGAGACCCTAATATATGAATGGGATTCCTGATGGATTGAGAGAAATGAAATATTACATTCCTTGAGTTGGGCAGGTCGAGAGGAAGAGAACTAGTGGAAAATCATGATAGTTGTAGGAGAATAGCAGAGGGTTGTGGGGTTTTATGAGCTGTGAGTGGATAATGAGAGACCATACTCTTTTGTGGATTTATATCCTGGGATTGGAGGTGACTTTATATTGATATTTGGAACAAAAATTATAAGGTTGGGTGGAAAAACCATCCCAAGTAGTTGGTTGCAAAACTATTCTAAAGGATAAATATTTTATTTATTTTATGTGTTATATTTATGACTTAAATTATTTTGCATACACTCTATGTTTAAAGAGTATTTACATATTATTTTTTTAGTTATTAAACATCATTCAAGTCATTTTTAGCATTTTGTAGATGAATTGATTAATGGTATCAGATAATGTTTAGTTTTGTTCGTAGTTCGTAGTCCTAGCTACAAGAATTTAGTTTGTGGAAAATTACATTTGGGTTGGGGGTCATTACATTATGGTATTAGATCTTCTGGTTGAACATTGGACCCATATGGTCCAACAACCAACATGAATTTGGTAAAAAAAAACATTGTTATGGGTTTGTTTTGTCACATATTTGGGGAAAAGGATGAATTTCAGAGTGAAATCACCAAATTTGTAAACCATTTAGTTTGAAATTGCCATAAAATCCTCTCAGTGGTGATAAATGGCATCAATTTGTAGAGTTGCAGAGTTAAAATTTGACTTGGAAGGTCGAATTTCATGTTTTAATGGTTTTTATAGAGTTGGGCGAAGTTTTATGAATCGATGGTCGATATCACATTCAATTTCGAGATCAACAACCCAGATCCATAGTGAATATATTTAAAAACTTGTAAGGTTTTTCCAAGTTTTGTAAGGTCTAGTAGATTGACAACCAAGATTCATTTTAGAAGGTTTTTTAAGTGGAGCATATCAACGGTCTAGATTAGTTTTAGGAGGTTGGAAAAAGGTAGTTGATCAACACCTTATCTTGGAGATCGATGGCCTAGATTCATATTTTTTTGTTAAAAATTTACTAAGTACTGAGAGTCAGAGAAAAATTGTGAATAAGTTAAATCACCAAAAGCTAACTTTGAGGGGCAATAGTCAATGATCAGATCATTCAAATGTATGAAGTGGTTGATTTAGAAAGAGAAATAACTGACATTTGATGGTCAGGTCAATCATTTTAGAAAGGTATTTTCTCAGCAAGAGAATTGATGATCCCTAATGGAAAATGATCAGGTTAGCCAATTCGACAAGGTGTTTGGGTTTCCCAAGGAAAATTATCAATTGTCGATGAAGAAAATAGGAGCAGGATGTGTCACAAAATAAAAATACATATACAAATGGTAGTACAAAATATATCAAACAAATCTAGGCCTTAGGTCAACATGGATCTCATGGTAGAAAACAATGGTGTTTTTTACCCATCAAAACATTCACACCCAAGCTCATGGTACTCCAACTAATTGATGTTTGACACTCTTAGGAAATTTCTCTATGTATGTTGTTGGAACCCATTGGGTCATCCCCTCTAAGTTCCTTTGCACTATATGGAATACCCTTCTGGTTTGTCTCTTAGGCTAGTCCTCACCTCAACCATTACACCAATGCATCAATAACCCTCTAGTCACATCGGTCCAACATCTGTGTCAACAAACTATTTTGTTAGTCATACTTCACAAAAAAAAAATCTATTTACCTATTGCATTTTTATATCATCTAAAATTTATAAAAAAATAAATAACTGTAAAATTAAAAAGGTTTCACTTACCAATTTTTATGATAAATCTTACCCTGTGGATAGGATAATCTCCCCTTTGGACCAAGACCCCTAGATATGTTTTCCAAAGATAGAAGTGAACAATTGGTTACTAATTTCCCTATAGATCTAATTCAATCAATCTATCAAGAGAGAAGAAGAATGTGGCATACCTTAATGTGATGTTCATCTTCGCTACTCCAATCCTTGGGCTTGATCTCCAAGCTCCTCAACACAACTGAAGTCCTGCAAAGACTAGAAAAGGAACTCTTCCTTATACTCTATATGATTATACAAATAATATCTATCTATGAAGACTGAAACAACATTAGAAAAGAAAATGTAGAACACATGAACTTTAAGGGAATAGGCCAAGTTGATATGACTTAGAAATCCAAAAAGAGGCACTTACAAAGCATGCTTGATAGTGAAGTAACTTCTCCAAGCTCTCCTCATCTAGCCCTTGCATGAAAACCTTGAAATCAAAATGTTGATGTTTCTCCCAAGATCAAAGGTTTGATACTTGATTTTTTCCCCCCTTCACCTTAGAAATACCTTCAATATATAAGCTAGAAAGGAAAAACCACCATGAGCTAGTGAGGGATATGGTTGAGGAGATGGATCCTTAAGATTGGTATTTGATCCTAATATGAATCCATAGTATAGGATTCGACCACAACAACCTCATCCATGTTGGAGTTGGCCCTTAGAAAAAGGTGGGATCTACCATATTCTCCTCTAAGAAGATGGACGCTCCCCCTTAGTGAGAGAAAAAACACCATTGGCACCCCCTAGTTGGCTTAGGGGACATTTGGAACCCCCTAAGCATGGGTAGGGGAGTGCTAACCTTCTAAAATGCTAAAAAAGGATCAAAATTTCCAAGAAAAAGGTGTGTTTTGACTGTCGGATGATAGGGATTCTTCTTCCAACATGACTTAGGGATTGTGGAAAATGTATTTCATGGAATCAAGGGGTTGCAACACTTATAAAGGTGAATGAAACACATTATAAGGTGCATACAAAACTTGTGACAGTTCATGCGACACTTAACAAGGTGCATACATCACTTTGTCACACTTGTGACACTTAAGGTGTGAAACTCAAGCGTGAAATTTTGGTGTGTAACACGAATGTCACCTCAAGTGGCATCTAGAGGCACTTATAGCTCATGATATCTCTGGAAATATAAGTTGGCATATGGATAGTCATCGATGGCTATTATCTAGTGGGACCACCATTCAAATAACTCATCATTGAATGCATTTTTTACACATTCACCTCTAATTATGTGCATCAAATCTTCCCATTGAAGAATATTGGGCTCATGCATACTAGGTGAAACTATTACAATTTGTGGAAGCATTTATGAAACTCACTCAAAGAAAAGGGTGCATAATATTCTTCCATAGCTGAAGTTATTTTATAGTCTTCTGAATGGGCCTTCATATTGGTTTAGAGCCTTGTGCACCAGTGAATTATAGTAGAGCACATGAACTCCACCCCATAGTACATATGTGTGTGTGAGGATTAGGTTAGGTGATATTGAACCAGACACTCTATCTATCATCAGGAATAGTATACTTAGGCTTAGGAATTCAGTGTTGTTTATTGAAACTTGAGAGCTCACTTTTTGAGTTCCCGTAGAGTATTAAGTGTTGATACATTCTTTGATTTTCAATTCACTAATGCCACATCCACCTCTATTTAATTTTACTAGTTACGTATATCTGATAATCATGTAATGAAATAGATTTCTTCCACCTAAATATTGAGAAGTTCATCAACTATGACGAATGATTCTTACTCTGGTTCCTAGTATCCTATCAACATTTGTAGCAATTGTTTTTGTGCTTGTATATTGAGAATGGTAAACAAATTTATAAACCTGCAATCATGGAGGTCATTCATGACCTATATATATTCCATGACATGGTTATCAATGTCCTCATTCTCTCTTTCTCATTATATTATAGCGATTTAAAATTTTCAACATAAATTTTGGAAGAGTTTTTTGGGAAATGTTTAGGGATGCTTTCTTTATTTTGTGAGAAGAGGTGAAATTATTTGTTCATTCCACTTAGGAAGAGTGTGATTAAGGATAGATACCTGCATCTCACATCAAGGAAAGGTGCAATTTCACCACACCTTAAAGAAAAGGGGTCCCCATTTGTAATATCCCTCGGCCGAACCCAAATGCAAGTGTAATCCACGTATATTTAAGCTAGTGAGTTGTTTAGACATCATTTTTGTAATACACCTCTATGGCATGGTCCGTGCATATACTATGTAGTAAAGTGATGTAGTGTGCACTTTTCTGGATATCGCACACAGTCACTGAAGTGCGCGCAACCTTGAGGACAACAAATACAATGCGCAGTAACTAAAGTGCATACAATATTAAGGTCAGCGAATCTTTATGTATATGATATGCATTATAGGCTGGTGAGCCAGTATTATAAGTCAGAATGCTTATGTTTTAGAATTAGGCAAGAGAGCCTAGATCTTAAAGGCTAGTGCGCCTATTTTTTATATGTCTCATGTTTAATATAAAATACATCACTGCACGTAGACCAACCATGATAAAAGAGAAGGGGGACTAGATTCCACCAGTTCGGGAAAGAGAGGGCCAAAAGCTAAGGAAAGGGATAAGTGAGAGAGATTAATCTAAAAAGGAATATTAAATTAATATTTCTTTGAACATAAAGTATGGATAATTATTTTATCCTAATTCCTAAATAAGGGGACAAGTGTATCAGAGCAGCTTCCAACATGACAAGTGTTAAGTTGGAAACATGCATACTTATTGCCAAGACTTAGTATCTTTGGGGAGGGATCTTACCATTTTTCCTTCGACCAGAGAACCATTATGGGGGGGGGAATCATCAAATCTACCATGAATCCATGACCATTTCTTTGAACAATCATCGATATATCCTCGTGCTTTCCTATCACTATACATGAACCTGTTTCCATAGCCATTTTCTTGTTGGTGTACCTGACATCTTGTGAGCAAGATTGAAGAGGCTAGTTGTCAGGCTCATGAGCAATTATCTGAGTGAGAGAATTGTTCAGGATCGATTTCCTGAAGGTGCTAACTTATAGCTATAGTGCTCTAAGACTTCTGGTCTCACCTGTTGCTAAAGCCCTAGAAGGGAAGTGGGGCAACTGAAGGACTATTGAGTAGAGAAGGGGAACACTTCCTTGGGTGGGACAAGCATGTGGGGAATGAGAGGTTGTAGGATGTCGGTTGAGTGAGCACCTGACATGGAGTCTTTCGTGTTGATCGTGAACCTTTAGCCTGGTTAGGAATCCCATACTCAGGTGGACTCTAGTCCCATCTCGGGGGTGACTCACTATTGAGAGTGATGAACAGTGTAGTCTAAGGTTGGGAGGTTCATCGACGGTCTACACGTAGTTTGTGACATTCTTACCAAGATAAGTATCGGTTCCGTGATGAATATACATGTTGCATTGTTATTTATGTGTTTATTTATGGGTTTTATTGCATGTTTGAGCATATTTATCTGTATGTTTAAGGGTATACCCATGTGTACGCTGCATGTCTATGTTTATTGTTAATACAGCCTGAAAATTGTATATTCATAGAATGAAACTGTTTGTTTATGTTTTATATGTGAAGCTTCCGCTAAAGCATTTTATGTATATGTTTAGTTGCATGTAGCTTAGTATCTATGTATGCATATGTTTGTATATATGTATTTAAAAAGAAAAATTATGTGACATACCTCAGTTGGATACTGGGTTGTTACCTTATGTTGTTAGAACTAAGTTAAGTGTCTGAGTAGTGACATTCCCCAACCTGTTGGTGGTCGGGGAGGTGTGTTACAGTATGGTATCAGAGCATTAGTTTTCGACACTGGGCCTTAATAGGCCAAACAAGTCGAATGGAGACAATATTATAGTATGGTATAGATTACAATATGGTATACAATATATTTGCATTCATGGAAAATTGAACCACCGAGCGGAAGAATAATATGTAGGGATGTGCACACTAAATTTAGCATTGCACAGAGTGCATACACATAGTAAGGGTGCACTTGGTGTGTGCAGTATGGTAAGGCACAATTGGTGCACACACAGTATGAGTATGAGTTGTATCATTACAGTGCAGGCAAGGGTGCGCTCAGGTGATTGTGCACGGTAGCGACAGAGTATTCGATGGGGCATACAAATTATTGTATGCGGTAACGCATATTGAAATTTATCACAGTGCAATGTATAGAGTGAAATGGATGTGGAATATCCAAGCATGATACAGAAACAGTGCACAATTGATATTGATGCACAACGCAAAAGTAGTACGCGCAAGTTATTGGTGCGACAAAGAGGAAATGTATAGCAGATACAAGTGCAGAGAAGCATGAATTATCTTATAAAGTTTCTTTGCACAATAAATAAAGGTACACCAGTTGAATTTTATGCACACAAAATCATTTGAAAGGCTAATTAAGACGACGAACTTGAGTGTAATAGAAAATTTACATAGTATTCAAAGAAAGAGGAATACACAACTGCATTGAAGTATTATTTAAAATGAGTCAAGTGAGTGAGATGAAGTCTGAGTTTTATTCAGACAGTTGAAAGTGAAATATAAGTTACAAGAAGACACATAATATTAAAGGAAATAAGATTCATATCACCATCAGTTGGAATCTTGTCCTAAGCAGTACAAAATCTGAAACTGCACTTATATATTCATTTAAAATATGAAATTACAAAAGGGGACGATTCAAAATAGAATTTTCCTTATTTAAAGAGACCGAACAAGAACAGGTCTATCATCTCTGAAGATTCCTTACCTCTACTACCATCTGTCCAAAAATTGCTAAAATATACTCAATTGTATTTGAGGGCTCATTTAAGATTAGCTAGCTCCTCCTTAAAAGAATCTAACCAGACCAGTTGATTCTCTCCAACACTTTTAGCCGCTTCAGTGATAGGTTCTTTCTTCTATCACTTGCTTCATTTCTTCTTAGCAGCTAGTCTGTTGATAACCAGATCTCTCATGATTGGATTTAGCCTGATTTACAATCTAGATTCAGTCATAGGTACGCTGTGAAATTTAGTCGCCAGTATTTGTGCGACTACCTTTTCCTTCGTACTCACAGGAAAATTTATCATTTTTCCTGAATAACCAGTCTCATTGGATTTAACAGGGTCCATATACCTTAGCTGTGTGGGCACCGAAATACTTTTGAAGAGATGAGAAGCTCAAACCAGTTTGGGGACTTCTCATTGACGGATAAGATGATGCTTCCATACATAAGAGTTGGTTATTATAGAGCCTCAATCATGAATCATTGCCAGACTTGCACACAAGTACTATGGGTTGCCATGCTCGGATAATCCATTTCAAATGATTAAACTTTTTGAGTTCGTTACATGGCGGCGCTCACCTAACTTCAAATGTCTATGATGTACTGAGCGAATGAGACAGAGTGATTTGACTAGTTGTCACCCATCCCACGAATGGTGGATTTGACATATTGAAGCATGTGACATCGAAACTTATGAAAAAGTGGTTTCAGAAAACCTCCTTTCGCCCGATGTATCTCTACATGATGATGTAGTTCTTGCTAAGTTCTGAAAACTTAGGTCTTGTCTAAGAATCATCATGGTGGCAAGACCAACAAATTAGAGAAGATAATTCTGATATATTTATTGAGCCGAAGTAGCTCATATTTCTCATGGATTGTTGGTTTAGTTAACCTAATAAGTTTTAATGGTTGCACATTTTGTAGAATTAACAACAACTAGATCAGATCAAATCAGTATTGAATCCATATGAATGGAAGAGGAATGGAGAAATTACAGTCAACAAGATGAGAGAAGAGGGATGAATCTCCATTTGGACATCGAAGGAACAAACTCAAATGGACATGGAGAGGAAAGGGATGAAAACCTAAATATTGTAGAGACCATTAAAAATTTGCAAAAGGATGTCCAAAGCCATAAAGTTGATAATGAAAGGCTTATGAGAGCCAAAGAGTAGAAGGATGACCTCAACATGAATTTATTGCAAAGTTTGAATAATATATAAAAGAAATTGGAAAAAGAAAGTGACTCAAGAAAATCTGGAAGTCACAAACCTTCGGATGAGAAAAAGAAATCAGGAAATGTTGGCAGACACCACCATCAGTTCTCGAAGCATTCCAATAAAAGAGTAGGAAGAAGCACAATTCCATCTTTTATCAGACAACGTAAGAGGTCTGGGGTGGATGAACTATGAGGACAAGATCATACCTCCTACATTTGATGGCGAGGACAAGAAGGATGAAGATGCATAAACATGGTTGCTAGGCATGAGAAAGTATTTTCAATTACACAATTATTCTTCTTATGCAGAGGGTAGATTTTTAATCTATCAACTCAAAGGAAAGGCATCCATGTGGTGGGATTAGAATGTGCAGGTACAACACATCAAAAAGAAGAGAAGTACTTGGAGGGAATTTAAGAGGTATTTTGAGAAGAAATACTTGACTAAGAGATATTTTGACAAGAAAATGAAAGATTTCTTTGAACCCAAGCTCAGAAGCATGACCATAGATGAATATAAAAGAAGATTCCTAGAACTATTGAAGTACATATCCTTCATCAAGGATGAGACAGTTAAAATTCAAAGGTATTTGAGTGGATTTCCAACGTTCATCAAGGACAAAATATAGTATGATGATCTGTAATGTTTCCCAATTTTTCCCCAAAAACAAAAAAATTGTGAGTCATTAATTCTCAAATTAAAGATACATATGATTTCAATCTTACTGCATGGAAATCATATACTTCTTCCTTTACCATTTAGGGCTTACAAAAAATCTTTTAATTACTGATAATTAACGGACCTTATCCCTACTTAAGTGAAAATGGCTAGTAGATTATAATGGATTATAAGTATTTATAATCGTTGACATCATAGTCTACACTATTATCCTTAGCCCAACTATATCCTTATGGACATATCACTACTAAATGTGTGAATGTATAATGGTTATATGCCATTAATTCCAATTGTGAAAGTAAGACACATTACAGGGAGAGTGATAATGGACGAGCATCCTTAAATTCTGAAATGACAATACGTTTTCCTCAAGTTTAGTGTGACAGGGTACTTATAGACCCACTACTATCACAACAACTACCGGTACGTGAAAGTGTTATGAGTTGGAAGGCATTAGTTAAGGCTAGTTATACGCATTACCCACTCACTTATAATTGTTGTCCCATCCGAACTAACTCTTGGCTTGAGGCCTTTCCTTACTTAACACAATTCGATGAAACGAAATGAAACCCTAACGGATTTTAGGATTAACAAATAATTGATAATCCAGACTGTTTACCAAAATTGATTTCCCAAGGACCGAGGTGGGATTAACCTAGGTACGATCAAGGTGGTGTAAAGAAAATCTCTGTCAAAGCATTTAAGACTTCTTGAATGTGCACCCTTGGGATTGTCGCAATTTTTAATGTGCCCATTGGGACTTCTCCACCTTTCCCTAACCACGGTGCACAGGTATAGACTTCCATTAATCTCTAGTAGATGAGTTCTTGGAGGTTACTCCTCATTCTCAAAGTTGGTTCTATGTATCCAGTGGCTATGCTGTAGGGTTTTCTCTGAATGTTCCCAATGCTTACGACGACGATTCAACCTGATGGATATGCGTTCGACGGACCCCTCCCACTGGAAACTGTCTTAAATGAGGTAAGAGTTTCTGACTGATAACTCCAAGAAACCTCTCAATGTTATACTGAATTTATCTATGTTTGGACTGTAACTCTTAACAGAGTCTGTTTATAAATGATTGTGCAAGATTTAGGTTATTAGTATCCTCTTCTTGTTGCATGAGTCTTCCTAGTTGTCATCCATAGGGCAAGCTGGACTCCACTCTTGAATGTAAGGTTCCTAGTCTTATACCCCCAATCTTGAACCTTCCCTACGATTATGTTTAAGGAGACCTGGACATAGAGTGTGTTCTATTGTAGCACAGAGTGTCTTCTTAAGTTCTTTCAGCTCCGTTACTATGCATATGATCTCCGCATAGTGCATGGCTCCTCAGAGTAAGGGTATGACTAAGGTTAGAAATATTCAAAGCCATTATCCTTGGTAATCCACCCCGGTATCCCTTAACGAGTCAGATAAGGGTGGTCTAGGTATCACGACTGATATGGTGATTTTGTAATGCGTATAAGTCTCATACAAGATTTCATTTTTCTCCTTTTGTTATATATGGTATATAATTATCCCTAAGTCCTGATCTTCATCTAAGGTTTTTCTCTTGTCAGTGGTTCGTCCATCTTGAATGAATGGCCTGGATTGTTAATACTTAAAAAAAAAGAACTGTTGCAAGAGGGGGATTCCCATTTTGACCAAGAATATATCAGTTGTTTTCCCTTGTTGTCCCCATATAAAAACACTTGTTAAACACCACTGTACTATGATAAAAGAAGGGGCGAATATACAGGATACATTTTAGCAGAGTACAATAATTATTATGAATTGTATTTAGCATGAATTTATTCACTGTTCTGAAAGAAACCGAAAGGTATTTACTGATTACAAACTAATGATGGGGCCTCTGATTTAAATGCGAGGTACCCATCAGGTGACTTTTCTCCCCTTCCACCCCTTCAAGTTCAACGATCCTTCCATGGATACAAGGAGGAGGCAGAGTCTACTTCCGAAATTCATCAGCTAAATATAGTCTGTAAATTTATTGGATTCTTTCGTTATCAGTATTCTATTGGTTGATTGAATAAAATCTTGTCGGTCTATCTATAGGATTTGACGTCTTCGTCATTCTTGGAACTGAGGTCATCGCTTTAAACAAGAGGTATTCGGGTTCCTATTACAATTTTCTTCCAAAAGAATAAAATCTCCAGTTTACCGAATGGGATGAATTTGTTCTAGTGTATGGCTGTTGTGGGTAGAGAAGTGCCAATTCCCACTCGCCTCGTTATTACTACAGTGTTAATTTTTTTTAAAGGAACTTAAAGGGTGAAATCCTTTACTGAGACATGGTCGAACGATTTATCTTTCTCTTATGTTATACCATATGTACTTAAAACCCGAACTCTGTGATCTAGTATTTAGATAGATTTTAAGTATTCCAACTTCATCCTGTATCTATGTTCGGAAATAAAATAACTTTTAATTACGTGCTCTGGATATTCGCATAATTGCGAAATTTAATGATTGATTATATGCTTGCGATAATTTTATACCTCTGAATTTGTTCTTTATGAAATCTTTTGTTTCTACATCATTATTATAACAGGAAATTCTAAATATGAATAGTCGAATTTGTACAGCCTTGGGCAAAGGAAATTTTCGTAATAAGAAAGGGTGCATCCAGGTTCCTTTACTATTAAAGTAGTTCATATAATAGATCTGTCATTGCAAATTATATAGTATAATTTTCTGTTTCTGTACTCTCTTGTTCAAAATACCTTTATACGGGTCAGATTAATGGACTGTAAGAGAAACTAGTATAATAGTCGGTCCTCCTACCTTAGCTACAAATTTGTCTCTACATAGCCTGTTTAATGGAAAAGAAAATGTAGCATAGTTTACAAAATTCAGAATGTTGTTCCCGGCATTTTTCATATAGTTAGATTAATGAAATTACAGCATAACCTCCACTCCCAATATGCCAATCTCAGCATTGATTTCACTTAGAAAACAAATAAATAAAGAAAATAGTAGTGAATTTAATTTAGAGGAGATTTCTTCCAGAATTTAACCATGCATAATCCTTTCAATTATCATAACAAATAAGAGGCCAATTCTACCATTCGTTTAGAAAGGGGTCACTCGAGATTAGATTTACCATATGTTATCTATCATTCTTTAGGCTTCATGAATTCGAACTGGTTTTTCCTACGCATTATTATCTATCATAATTAGTAGATGCATTACATTCGTGATTGAATCATTCACCAAAGAACGGAAATTATTTCAGTTATGATTTAACAAATACATTGCATCAAATATAAAAACATTCAGAAAGAGAAGGAGTAGAGAAACATATCTGAAGCAGATCACGAGAAGGCAAATGGAACAACCATGTTCCTCCCAACCATAGAATAGGGAAGCCAAATCACTTGCCCAGTTCACCCCCTAGCCTAACCATGAGTCCATGAGGGCTAACTTGAAACTCCTCCTCAGCAATGTCTTTTAGTCTTTAGCAGACTCCTCTTGCCTCACACTCAGTCATTATTGTTCATAACAACAAGAAAACAATAGTCTCCTTTTCCCCTCATACTTGGCAACATCCTGTCTCCTCACATATGCTATTTATCCATAAAATATTTTTGCCTAGGTCTTTTTTCCTCCCTTGGGAATTTTCTCAGCTTTCTAAATCCCTGATTTTCAGGGGCTGCCAATGGCCAAATCCCTGATTTTCCACTTGTAGAAATCAGTCTAGAGGTAGTTCCAACATGTTCCCCACTCATGGAGTCATAGTCAGTTGATTTTAACATGGTTGTTCCATTTGTCCTCCTGCAATCAATATAAAATATTTTGTTTTCATACAAGTGTCATAGTAAAATAGTTAGTTGGGTCAAATTAGATCTCTGCCCAACAGTCATAATAATTAATTACAATTATCAAATTCAAAATTCGAAATTGCCATAGATGGCAAAAATTTTCCAATTTCGAATTAACTAAAAACGGAATAATTTTCCAACAAATTTAAATTTCAAAAATACTTTATTTTTGGGGATGTTACATCCTTTCCCCCTTCAATAAAACACTGTCCTTAGTGTTCATTCCTTTCTTGGAACAGGATTGGATGAGATTTCCACAAATCTCCCTCCAACTCCCAAGTGGCTTCCTCAGGACTAAAGTGCTTTCATTGCACCTTTACCTGAACGATGGCTCTGTTTCGAAGTGCTATTTCCCTCCAGTCGAGAATACACAGGTGTTCCACCTGGAAATCGCCTTCAGGTTCCACCTACACCAATTTCCAATCAATCATATGAGTAGGGTCATGAACATATTTTTTCAACAAAGAAACATGAAATACATTATGAATTCTTAGATTAGCTGGAAGTGCAAGTTGGTATGCTACAGATCGAATTCAAGCTAGTATCTCGAAGGGCCCACAAAACCTAGGTGCTATATTGGCACAGTTCCCTAACTTCAACAAACTTTTTCTGGCTTTGACCTTCAAATAAACATGGTCTCCCACTTGAATATCCAAGTGTCTTCTTTTCTGATCTGCATAGCTCTTCTGTCTATCCTGGGCTTCTTTCAAGTTTTGTTGTACCTTCCTTACCATGTTCTCCATTTGTTAGAGTATCTCTGGTCCAACCATGAGTCTGTGAGTCAGGTTATCCCAGTTAATTGGAGTCATACACTTTCTGTCATACAGTACTTCGAAAGGGCTTAACTTAGCCAAAGTTTGGTAACCATTGTTATATGCAAATTCTACCAAGTGTAGGTAGTCTTCCCACTTGTTCGGTTTGGTTCTTACGTACATGTGGAGCATATCCTCCATGATTTGGTTTGTCCTTTCAGTATGTCCATCTGTTTGTGGATGATAACTCATACTGAAATTCAAATTAGTATTTATCCCTACAAACAATTCCTTCCAAAAAGCGGATGTGAATTTTACGTCTCTATCTGAAATCACCATTTTAGGAATACCATGTAGTCTAAAAATTTATTTCATGAATATTTCAGCAATGTTTATAGCTTTAAAAGTAGAATTTACAAGAATAAAGTGTGCAGACTTACTGAGTTTATCGATTACAACCATGATAGAATCATTCTGTTTCTGAGTTTTAGGCAAACCTGTTATAAAGTCCAGCGATATGGTCTCCCATTTCCATTCTGGTACTGGTAATGGCTGTAATAGGCCGGTTGGATGTTGGTGCTCGGCCTTAACCTGTTGACAATCTTGGCACCTAGCCAAGTACTCTTTTGTTTCACCCTTCATATTAGGCCAATAAAATAGTTTTCTAAGTGTTGTTATTTTTTTCTTGTAACCTGGATGGCCAGAATACGGTTTCTTGTGCACTTCGTCCAAAACTGTTAATTTTAACTCTGTTTAATCTGGTACGTAAAGTGTGTTTTTAAATCGTAATAGTCCCTTCTTGTCGATACTTAGATCTGGTTTATTTGCATTAGCGGTACTATTTTGTAATTCTTCCATTGTCTTAGTGTAATTTCTGAGGTTAACACTTGTCGTCCTTATTCATCGTTCTAGATCACTTTCTGCCCTGCTGATATTTATCTCAAATAACCCATGGACTCTTCTGCTTAAAGCGTCTGCTACTTTATTTTCCTTACCCTTGATATGTCTGACCTCGATTTGAATTCGCTTAAGAAGGCTATCCATCTTGCTTGTATTGCATTAAGATCTGGATGGCTAAACAAATATTCCACCCTGCTATTATCTGTCAATAGTAGAATTTTTCTACCCATTATGTAGTGTCACCACATTTTAAAGGCGTGTATTACCACTTCCAATTCTAAGTCATGAGTGGCATATTTTCACTCGTTTTCCTTTAATTTTCGAGACTCATAACAAATGATGTGTCCTTCCTAAGTTAGGACACCACCTAGTCCTTCTTTACTTCCATCAACACATACGGTGAAGTCCTTATCTGGGTCTGCTACCTTCAATATGGGTGCAGTTGTCAATAATTCCTTCAGCTTGTTAAAACTGTCTTGACACTTCTCTGACCAATTAAACTTGGTCCCTTTATTTTGTAATGACGTGATAGGGTAGGCTATCTTGGAAAACCCTTCTATAAATCTATTGTAATATATGGTGATTCCCATGAATGACCGGATATCTGCTACATCCTTAGGTACCGGCCATTCCATAATGGATTTTATCTTCTCTGGGTCTACAACAATGCCTGCTGCTGAAATTACATGTCCTAGATATTGTATATCTTTTTCATAAAAGTCACACTTGTCAAATTTGGTGTACAGTTTGTGTTTCCTCAGCGTTTGCAGAACTATACTTAAGTGTTCATCATGTTCTTCCTCCATTTTTGAATAGACCAGAATATCGTCGATAAATATTACCATGAACTTGTCTAAGTACTGACTGAAAATACTATTCATCAGGAACATAAATGTGGCTGGTGCGTTAGTGAGTCTGAAAGGTATGACTACGAATTCGTAGTGTCCATATCTTGTTTGAAAAGTTGTTTTTCTTATGTCTTCGTCTTTTATCCTAACTTGATGATAACCGGATCGTAAATCCAACTTTGAAAATATCTTGTCCCCAGCTATTTGATAGAACAAATCATTTATCCTTGGTAAGGGGTATTTGTTCTTAATAGTCATTTTGTTAAGTTTTCTATAATCGATACATAGTATTAGAGTACCATCTTTCTTTTTCACAAATAGGAATCGTGCCTCCCATGGTGAAACACTCAGTCTGATATACTCTTTGTCCAACAATTCCTATAATTGTATTTTTAATTATGTCATTCTAGTAGACTCATTCGGTAAGGTGCTTTTGAGATAGGGGCTGAACCGGGTAGTAGGTCTATGGAGAAGTCTATTTCCCTTCTAGGAGGTACTTCTGGTATCTCATCCACAAACATGTCTCTGAATTCATGTAGGACAACAAAGTCTTCTAAGTTTGGCTTATCTTCTTTTTCTAATAGATTCGTTACTTGGATGGCATAAACTTGACATCCCTTTCTCATATATTTCTTGAGTTGCATCACTGAAACTTGTATGAATAATACAGGTTTTGGTATACCTTGGGTTGTTCTAACAGTGCAAAAATTGTCTTTATAGCTAAGTATCTTTGTATAACAATCTAGTACTACTTTTTGTTGTTCCAACCAATCGATCCCGATAATCATATCATAAGATCCTAGTGGTAGGATGTTCAGATTTGTTATTATATTTTGACCATCTAAGATGAACTCAAAATCAAAAACAAAGTCAACTACTTTCCTTTTAGTACCTTTTGCTAGTTGTATCAGCCATGAGTTTGCATTCTTTCATTTCTTAAGTTTATTTGACTCTACTACATCAGGAGTAATATAACTTAACGTAGCTCCAGGGTTAATTAAAACAAAGATTCGAGTGTTATTGATTTTACCTTCGATTTCTACCAATGAGGACTATTGTTCATCTTGTCGACCATTTATGGCTTCATTTATCCGATGCAGGCTTCTGCCCATGTCTCCCACCGTCGAGGCTTCCTGCAAATTATGAACAACAGTTCCGTTTGCTGAAATTAAACATGGACAGTTCCTCCTTAGATGAGGCTCTCCACATTCCCAACATTTGAATGGCTCACGGGAGTTGTCCCCAAACTTCTTCGTTCCCAGTTTTACCTGTTTACTGCTTCGTTGCGTATTAGGATGATTGGAGTGAAAATCCTTTCTCGGAAATTTTTTTGCTGCATTTTGATAAGGAGCTGGCTACTATCCCTTCTTCTGTTGGTTCATTCGATCTTGTTTCTTATCCTTCCGGGCTTTGGGAAACTCTACCCACTGTTTATACTAGTCATAGCACATTTGTTCTTTCCTGAATACCTCATTCAAGGATTTGGGGTTGTCAAACTCAATTCTGTCCCTGCAGGACTATGGTAAACAACTTAAGAATCGCTGGATTTTTACATTATCCTCCTAGATATATGGTATGAACCTTAGTAGTTCCAGAAATTTATTTAGAAGGTCCTCCATCATCATCTTTCCAAGTCATAACTCGTAAAATTCTTTTTTATTCCTTTCATAATAGCTTTCAGAAAGGTATTGTTTCTTGAAATACTTCTTAAAGTCAGAACATTCTAACTTTTTCTCCTTTAGGCCCTTGGCCAATTTCAGGTCTTTCCACCAAATGCTGGCCTTCCCTTTTAGATTGTAGATGGCCATTATGACCTTCATATTGCTCGAATAGTTGTAGATCTAGAAGTATTTTTTGATGTCCAACAACCATGCCTTAGCTTCTTCTCATGTCCTGGATTCTCCATCAAAGGTAGCTGGTTTAATATTTTTAAATTCTCCTTCACAGTGGTCTACTTGTTTTATTTTTCTATATGTTTTAGTTCTATTTTTAGTTGAAGGTGTTCCTTCAAAGGAATTGTCTCCTTTTTCTGTTTCAGGTCCTGAGTTCTTGGAAGCTCTCTTGTTGACTTCTTCATCATTATTATTGTCCTTTGGGATTTTCTTGGTCACTATACTGCACAGGAGGACTTCATTTATTTCTTGTTGTTTTTGCTGAGCTTTATTCAGTTTTTCATTGTCGGCTTTGAAGACCTCTAGTTCAACAATAAGATTCCTCATTGTTTCCAACACCTCCATGGGTGAGCATCCGTCACTATTTTGTCTTGGATCTCCAGGAGGTCTTTGCTACAGATTTCCTTCCATCCTGATTTATGCATCGTCTTGAGCTACCATAATTAACAGAAAGAAGAAAGGGCTTTTTGTTTGTAACCATAAGGTTTATTATTTTTTAATTTTTATTTTTTACATAAATCGGAATATATACTAAGCAACTAATGTAGCACTGTTAAGGCCCAGTGTTGTAACTTTTTCTCTGATACCATATGTAATGTTTCACAATTTTTCCAAAAAAAATAAAAATTGTGACTCATTAATTCTCAAATTAAAGATACATCTGATTTCAATCTTACTACATGGAAATCATATACCTCTTCCTTTCACCATTTAGGGCTTACCAAAAATCCTTTAATTACTGATCACCGATGGACCTTATCCCTACTTAAGTGAAAATGGCTAGGAGATTATAATGGATTATAAGTATTTATAATCACTCGCATCATAGTCTACACTATTACCCTTAGCCCAACTATATCTTTATGGACATATCACTACTAAATGTGCAAATGTATAATGGTTATATGCCATTAATTCTAATTGCGCAAGTAAGCCACATTATAGGCAGAGTGATAATGGACGAGCAACCTTAAATTCTGAAATGACAATACATTTTCCTCAGGTTTAGTGTGACAAGGTACTTATAGACCCATTACTATCACAATGACTATTGGTACGTGCAAGTGTTATGAATTGGAAGTTAGTAGTTAAGGCTAGTTATACACATTACCCACTCACTTATAATTGTCGTCCCATCTAAACTAAATCTTGGCCTAAGGCCTTTCCTTACTTAACACAATTCGATGAAATGAAACAGAACCCTAACCGATTTTAGGATTAAGAAATAAATGATAATCTAGACTATTTACCAAAATTGATTTCCCAAGGACTGAAGCAGGATTAACCTGGATACGATCAAGGTGGTGTAAAGAAAATCTCTGTCAAAGTGTTTACGACTTCTTGAATGTGCACCCTCGGGATTACTGCGAGTTTTAATGTGCCCGTTGGGACTTCGTCACGTTTCCCTAACCATGGTGCACAAGTATAAACTACCAATAATCTCTAGTAGAAGAGTTCTTGGAGGTTACTCCTCATTCTCAAAGTTGGTTCTGTGTATCCAGTGGCTATGCTCTAGGGTTTTCTCTGAATGCTCCCAACGCTTATGACGATGATTCAACCTAGTGGATATGCATTCGATGGACCCCTCCCACTGGAAACTGTCTTAAATGAGGTAAGAGTTTCTAACTGATAACTCCAAGAAAGCTGTCAATGTTATATTGAATTTATCTATGTTTGGACTGTAACTCTTAACAGAGTCTGTTGATAAGCGATTGTGCAAGATTTAGGTTATTAGTATTCTCTACTTTTTGCATGAGTCTTCCTGGTTGTCATCCATAGGGCAAGTTGGACTCCGCTCCCAAATGTGAGGTTCCTATTCCTATACTCCCAATCTTGAACCTTCCCTACGATTATATTTAAGGAGACCTGGACATAAAGTGTGTTCTCTCATAACACAAAGTGTCCTCTTAAGTTATTTCGGCTTTGTTACTGTGCATATTCTCTTCACATAGCACGTGGATCCTCAAAGTAAGGGTATGACTAAGGTTAGAAATATTCAAAGCCATTATCCTTAGCAATCCACCCCGGTATCCCTTAACCAGTTAGATAAGGGTGGCCTAGGTATCACAACTGATATGGTGATTTTGTAACACGTATAAGTCTCATATGGGATTTCATTTTTCTCCTTTTGTTATCTATGGTATATAATTATCCCTATGTATCGAGCTCCATCCAAGGTTTTTCCCTTGTCAGTGGTTTGACCATCTTGAATGTATGACCCAGATTGTTAATACTTAAAAAAATGAACTATTGCAAGAGGGGGATTCCCATTTTGCCCAAGAGTCTATCAGTTGTTTTCCCTTGTTGTCCCTAGATCAAAACACTTGTTAAAAACCCCTATACTATGATAAAAGAAGGGGCGACCATACAGGGTACATTTTAGTAGAGTACAATAATTATTATGAATCCTATTTAGCATGAATTTATTCATTGTTCTGAAAGCAATTGAAAGGTCTTTACTAATTACAAACTAATGATGGGGCCTCTGATTTAAATGCGAGGTACCCATCAGGCGAATCTTTGCCCCTTCCACCCCTTCAAGTTAAACGACCCTTCCATGGATACAAGGAGGAGGCATAGTCTACTTCCAAAATTCATTAGCTAAGTATAGTCTGTAAATTTATTGGATTCTTTCCTTATCGGTATTCTATTGGTTGATTGAATAAAATCTTCTCAGTCTCTCTACAGGATTGGACGTCTTCGTCATTCTTGGAACTAAGGTCATCACTTTAAACAAGAGGTATTCAGGTTCCGGTTACCTTTTTCTTCCAAAAGAATAAAATTTCCAGTCTACCAAATGGGATAAATTCGTTCTAGTGTATGGTTGTTGTGGGTAGAGAAGTGCCAATTCCCACCCGACTTGTTATTACTACAATGTTGTTTTTTTTTAAAGGAATTTAAAGGGTCAAATCCTTTACCAATACATGGTCGAACGATTTATCTTTCTCTTCTATTATACCAGATGTACTTAAAACCTGGATTCTGTGATCTAGTATTTATATAGATTTTAAGTATCGCAACTTCATCCTGTATCTATGTTCAGAAATAAAATAACTTTTAATTACCTACTCTGGTTATTCACATAACTACGAAATTTAATGATTGATTATATGCTTATGGTAATTGTATACCTCTTAAATTCTTCTTTATGAAATCTTTTGTTTCTGCATCGTTATTATAACAGGAAAGTCTAAATATGAATAGCCGAATTTGTACAGCCTTGGGCAAAGGAAATTTTCTTAATAAGAAAGGGTGCATCCAGGTTCCTTTACTGTTAAAGTAGTTCATATAATAGATCTATCATTGCAAATTATATAGTACAATTTTATGTTTCTGTACTCTCTTGTTCAAAATACCTTTATACGGGTTAGATTAATGGACTATAAGGGAAACTGGTATAATAGTTGGTCTTCCTACCTCAGCTACAGATCTATCCCTACATAGCCTGTTTAATGGAAAATAATGTAGCATAGTTTACAAAACTCAGAATGTTGTTCCCGGCGTTATTCATACAGTTAGATTAATGAAATTACAGCATAACCTCCACTCCCAATATGCCAATCTCAACATTGATTTCTCTCAGAAAACAAATAAAGAAAGAAAATAGCAGTGAATTTAATTTTGAGGAGATTTCTTCTAGAATTTAACCATGCATAATCCTTTCAACTATCATAACAATTAAAAGGCCAATTCTATTGTTCGTTCAAAAAGCGGTCACTCGAGATTAGATTTACCATATGTTCTTTGTCAGTCTTTAGGCTTCATGAATTCAAACTGATTTTTCCTACGCATTATTATCTATCATAAACAGTAGATGCATTACATTCGTGATTGTATCATTCACCAGAGAATGGAAATTATTTTAGTTCCAATTTAACAAATACATTGCATCAGATATGAAATCAATCAAATAGAAAATGGAAATCATTTCAGTTCTGATTTAACAAATACATTGCATCATATATAAAATCATTCAGACAGAGAAGGAGTAGAGAAACATATTTGAACCAGATCATGAGAAGGAAAATGGAACAACCACGTTCCTCCTAACCGTAGAACACGGCAGCCAAATAACTTGCCCAGTTCACCCCCTAGCCTGACCATGAGTCCATGAGGGCCAACTAAAAACCCCTCCTCAACAATGTATTTCAGTCTTCAGTAGAATCCTCTTGCCTCACACTTAATCATTAGTGTTCATAACAACAAGAAAACAATAGTCTCTTTTTCCCTGCATACTTGGCAACGTCCTGCCTTCTCACATATGCTATTTATCCATAAAATCCTTTTTCCTAGGTCTTTTTCCCTCCCTTGGGAATTTTTGCATCTTTCTAAATCCCTAATTTTCAGGGGCTGCCAATGGCAAAATCCTTGATTTGCCACTTGTAACAATCATCCCAAAGGTTGTTCCCCACTCATGGAGTCATAGTCAGTTGATTTTAACATGGTTGTTCCATTTGTCCTCCTGCAATTAATATAAAATATCATGTTTTCATACAAGTGTCATAGTCAAATAGTTAGTTGGGTCAAATCAAATCTCTATCCAAGATTCATAATAATTAATTACAATTATCAAATTGAAAATTCGAAATTCGGAATTTCCATAAATGGAAAAAAATTTACAATTTTGAATTAACTAAAAACAGAATAATTTTCCAACAAATTTAAATTTCAAAAATACTTTATTTTTGGGGATGTTACATGATCCCAAGACATTGGAAGAGACCATAAGGTGAGATAAATGTCTATATGATCAACGGAAATCAAGGAAAACTTTCCAAAAATCTTAGGAAGACAAAAAGAAGTTCAAGGTGGATCAGAGGAAGAAAGGACTTAAACCACCATTCTTCAGAAATAGTCCACAGGGACCACAGACTCCTAAAGATCCCAAAACGATAGAGGCAAAAGGAAAAAGGCCAAGGAAACCACCTATTCAATGTTGGGGTTGTAA
This sequence comes from Picea glauca, assembly GCA_000966675.3. Classification (NCBI taxonomy): domain Eukaryota; kingdom Viridiplantae; phylum Streptophyta; class Pinopsida; order Pinales; family Pinaceae; genus Picea; species Picea glauca. Next base: position 169,796 of record JZKD02S2131523.1, on the reverse strand, counting down.
AGGAGATCATAGATTCATAGATTGTCCTCACAGAGGTGAAAAATGAAGGATTGTTTATAATGTATAGCAAGTTGAAACAACGGAGGACATGGGTAGAAATGTGCCAAGGATCTATGCAGCCCTGGATAACAAGCAAGGAGAATACCAGTCACACATGATTGAAGTGGAAGGTATGATTAACAACCAAACCATTGCTATTTTAATTGATTCAAGAGCTATTCATAGTTATATAGATCCTATGATGGTAGAAAGTTTGCAATTTCCAAGAAGCAAGCATGGAAAATCTTGGTTCGTACAGTTGGATACAGGAGCCAAAAGAAAGGTTAATGAGATGGTTAAGTCATGTCTTATGGACATGAACGGACTGAGCACCAAATCATATTTGAACATATTACCTTTAGGTTCCTATGAGTGTCTAATTGGGATGGATTGGTTAGACCCACATCATTCTCTATTGGATTGTCATAACAAAGCAGTCACTTGCTTGGATGAAGAAGGGAACCAAAGGAAAGTGCAGGGAATTCCTAGAGCAGTAACCATTAGAGAAATTTCAACAATGCAGCTGAAGAAATGTTATAGAACAGGATGTCAAATATTTGCAGTTCATATGGAGGAGACACCTAAAGACAAGGTGTCAAATTTGGAGGATTATGCAGTCCTGAAAGAGTTTGAAGATGTATTCAAGGAGGTACCGGGACTACCCCCAAAGAGAGACATTGATTTTTCTATAAATCTGACACCAAGAGTAACTCCCGTCTCAAAGACTCCTTACAGAATGAGTACGCCAGAATTGAAAGAGTTGCAAATGTAGCTTGAAGAACTTCTGAAAAAGGGGTATATATGCCTAAGTGTGTCACCTTGGGGTGCCCCATTCTTGTTTGTGAAAAATAAAGATGGAATGTTAAGATTCTGCATTGATTTCAGACAGTTGAATAAAGTGACTGTCAAGAACAAGTATCGTCTACCAAGGATCGATGATATTTTTGATCAATTGACAGATGCAAATATCTTTTCAAAGATAAATCTCATATCAGGATACCATCAGGTAATAATTAAAGAATAAGATATCAACAAGACCACCTTTAGGACAAGGTATGGTCATTAGGAGTTCACAGTGGTTCCATTTGGGTTGTCAAATGCACCAACTGTTTTCATGTGCTTAATGAATGGTGTTTTCTGAGAATATTTAGACAAGTTTGTCATTGTCTTTCTTGATGAAATTATTATATACTCTAAGTCAAAGGAAGAGCATGAACATAATTTGAATATGGCATTGCAAGTATTAAGGGAGAATCAATTGTATGCCAAATTGAGCAAGTGGTTATTTTATCAGAAAGAAATTAATTATTTGGGGAATATAATCTCAAAAGATGGGATAGAAGTGAACCCTGAGAAGATAGAATCCATTAGAGAATGGTCAGCACCAAATAATGTGACAAAGGTCAGATCATTCATGGGCCTTGTAGGCTGCTACAGGAGATTCATTGGAGGATTCTCAAAGATAGCACACCCAATCACTCCCTTGCAAAGAAAGGGTATGAAGTTTTAGTGGATGTTAGACTATGAAAGGAATTTCTAACAATTGAAACAATTATTGACAAGTGCTCCAATACTAAGGATTTCATACACAAATGAAAATTTCAATGTATGCACAGATGCATGTAATGAAGAACTTGGTCGATTCCTCAATGAAAATGGATATGTGATATGTTATGAATCAAAGAAGTTGAAAGAGCATGAAAGAAACTATGCCACTCATGATTTGGAGTTCACAGCCATAGCACATGCCTCGAGGAAATGGAGACACTACCTCATGGGAAAAAGGTTTGAGCTAAGAACAGACCACAATAGTTTGAAATATTTATTTGATCAACCAAATCTAAATGATAGGCAAAGCAAATGGTTAGAATTTCTAAGCGAATATGACTTTGATATAAAGCATATCAAGGGGAAAAAAAAATAAAGTGGTTGATGCACTCAACAAGAGGGTGCATGAATTACATGCTACAACCATTAGCATGTATCAGGCTGATGTTAAAAGAAAAATTCAAGAGGCTCCAAATATAGACCTACAATACAAAGAATTGATAGCAAAATTATAGCAAGGTAAGACACCACAGAAGATGGATATTTGTAAGTTGGGAGTAGATGGAATACTGCTGCACAAGAACAAAATTTTTGTACCAAATGTCTGGGACTTGAAACGTATAATTTTGCATGAGATGCATAATGTTCCTTATGCAGGGCACCCTAGATATTCAAAAACTGTAGCAGTGGTCAAGAGCCAATGCTTTTGGCCAGGTATGAAGAGAGAGATAGCAGAATACATCACAAGATGTATGGAATGCCACAAAGTTAAAGGAGAACATAGGCACCCAGCAGGATTGTTGCAACCTTTTCTCATTCCTGAATGGAAGTGGGAAGTGGTGACAATGAATTTTATTACGGGATTGCCCAGAACAGGAAAGCTACATGATTCGATTATGGTGGTGGTGGACAAGATAACGAAACATGCCCATTTTACTCCATTGAAAACTACTCACAAGGTAGCAGATGTCACTGATATTTTCATGAAGGAAGTGGCATGATTGCACAAAATTCCTAAAACGATTGTGTCTGACAGAGACCCGAAATTCACCTTGAATTTTTGGAAAGGATTGTTCAAAGGGTTTGGGATGAATCTGAAATTTAGTATAGCTTAACATCCTGAGTCTGATGGACAGACAAAGAGGGTGAATAGAGTGATAGAAGATATTTTGAGAATGTATGTGATGGATAAACTATCAAAATGATAAGACTACGTACATTTAGTAGAATTTGCTTACAACAATGGGTATCAGACATCATTGAATATGATCCCATTTGAAGAACTTTACGACAGAAGGTGCAATACTCCAATGATATGGGATAACCCAGCTGATAGAACAGTAGTCGGGCCAAAGTTTCTCAAGGAGATGGAGGACCAAATGTTAAAAATTAAGCAAAATTTGAAAGCTACCCAAGACAGATAGAAAAGTTATGCTGATAAAAATAGAATCCATAGAGAATTCAAAGTGGGTGATCATGTTTTCTTGAAGGTGAAAGATAACAAGAGTTCCCTGAAGCTGGGAAGTTGTGCCAAGTTGGCAGCCAGATTTTGTGGACCATTTGAAATCCTAGAGAGGATTGGTCCAATTGCTTATATGATTGTATTGTCTGCATCTATGTATGTTCATAATGTATTCCATGTATCATTGCTAAAGAAATACATACTTGATGCTAATCATGTTGTTGATTGGAATGTTATTCAAGTGGAGCAAGAAGGAACTTTCCAAGTGCATTCGGTGCACATTTTGGACTGGAAAATCAAACAACTTTGGAATCGAGCCATAAGGCTTGTAAAGCTCCAATGGACCTAGTACAGACCTGAAGATTCTACTTGGGAGCATGAGGATGCAATGTAAGTAGAATACCCGCATATTTTTGAAAAATTTTGAAAATTTTGTTGTATACGGGTACATGATGCATCGAGGATAGTGCATAAATAAGGGGAGGGGATTGTAATATCCCTCAGCCAAACCCAAATGCAAGTGTAATCCAAGTATATTTAAGCTAGTGAGTTGTTTAGACATCATTTTTGTAATACACCTTTCATGGCATGGTGCATGCATATACTGCGCAGTAAAGTGATGTAGTGTGCACATTTCTGGATACCGCGCACAATAACTAAAGTGCGTGCAACCTTGAGGACAATGAATACAGGGAAAAGTAACTAAAGTGCATGCAATGTTAAGGTCACTGAACCTTTATGTATATGATATGCATTATAGGTTGGTGAGCCAGTATTATAAGTCGGAATGCTTATGTTTTAGAATTAGGCCAAAGCACCTAGATGTTAAATGCCAATGCACCTATTTTGTATATGTCTCATGATTAATATAAAATACATCGCTACATGTAAATCGACCACAATAAAAGAGAAGGGGGACAAGATTCCACCAGTTAGGGAAAGGGAGGGCCAAAATCTAAGAAAAAGGCTAAGCGAGAGAGCTTAAGCCAAAAAGGAATAATAAATTAATATTTCTTTGAACATAAAGTATGGATAATTATTTTATCCTAAGTCCTAAATAAGGGGACAAGTGTATCAGAGTAGCTTCTAACATGAAAAGTGTCAAGTTGGAGACATGCATACTTATTTTCGAGACTTAGTACCTTTGAGGGAGATCTTATCATTTTTTCTTCGACCAAAGAACCATTATGGGGGGGAATCATCATCTCTACCATGAATCCATGACCATTTATTTGCACAATCATCGAGCTATCCTCATACTTTCCTATCATTGTACATGAACCTATTTCCATAGCCAATTTCCTATTGGTGTACTTGTCAGCTTGGGAGCAGGATTGAAGAGGCGGGTTGTCAGGCCCGTGAGAAATTCTCCGAGTGAGAGAATTTTTGGGGATCGATTTCCTAAAGGTGCTAAACTATAGCTACAATGCTATGAGACTTCCAATTCAGCTTGTTGCTGAAGCCCTAGAAGGGAATTAGGGCAACCGAAGAACTGTTGAGTAGAGAAGGGGCACACTTCCTTGGGTGGGACAGTCATGTGGGGAATGAGAGGTTGTAGGTTGTTAGTTGAGTGAGCACCTGAGATGGATTCTTTCCTGTTGATCATGAACCTTTAGCCTGGTTAAGAATCACTTACCCGGGTGGAGTCTAGTCCCAGCTCGGGGGTGACTCACTGTTGAGAGTGACGAACAGTGTAGTCTAAGGCTGGTAGGTTTGTGGATGGTATGCATGCAGTTGGTGACATTATTACCAAGATAAGTATCAGTTATGTGATGAATATACATGTTGCATTGTTATTTATGTGTTAATTTATGGGTTTTATTGCATGTGTGAGCATATCTGTCTGTATGTTTAAGGGTATACCCCTGTGTATGTTGCATGTTTGTTTTTACTGTTAATACAACCTGAAAATCATATATTCACATAATACAATCATTTGTTTATGTTTTATATGTGAAGCTTCCCCTAGAGGATTTTATGTATATGTTTAATTTCATGCAGTTCAGTATGTATTCATGTCTGTGTGTGTATATACGTATTTAAAAACAAAAAAGATGTGACATACCTTAGTTGGATACTAGGTTGTTACCTTATATTTTCATAACTAAGTTAAGTGTCTGAGTAGTGACGTTCCCCGGCTTGTTGGTGGCCGGGGAGGTGCGTTACACCATTAATAAAAAATTTAAGGAAATATTTAAAAAAATGGATGAAATGAAAGAGGAAGGGATGATGAGTTACCTGTATCTAACAAAATCAAATTCCAACAGTGGAAACACTTGTAATATCCACCTAGATTTCATGATTTGTTTGAGCTACAATCAATAGTTTTTCTAAAATGTCAAAATGACTTGGTAAAACTCATTTTTCACCTATTTATCAATGTTTTACCCTCTCTTGTATAGTTCAAAATGATTATTAATCATTTTTATGAGCTATTTTGTCATATTTGATACCTAACATTATTGTTTCGATTGTACTTGCATTTTCAAATATGGAAAGGTTCTAAGGTCACTTAAATGGTGTTTTTCACAAAATTGGTCCATAATAATCCAGTATGATAGGTAATGGCCTCGATACTAACATACAAGTTAGGTTTCCCACCTTGCATTGTGCATTATCAGTTTTCTATTCCATTTTATCCTTAGGATCAACCCCACTGATTTGTGACATAGAGCCTTTATTACCATTCAAAACATGTTGTAATTTATGTGGTAGAGCCTATCGATCACGAGTGGCCTATTTAGAGTATTTATTTCCATTTTGGCACCCATTTTGAAGCTCTTCATAGCCCCGAGAGACCTCTTATTCCCACCATGAATTTCTGTTGAAGTTGCATGACTTCTTCTCAACCTTGTTTTTGGCCACTTCCTTTGGATACCCCATCATTACATTTTAAGTTGTATTGTTGCATTGCATACCACTTCTTGCAATTTTGAGCCTAATTCATTCTATAGTTTTCCAATTGTTACTTATTTCTTATAAATTCTCTTCAGTTTCTTGCATTTTCATTTGTTTCCTCTACACCTCGAAACCCTATCCTTGGAGGAAACAACCAGATGAGTGTTGACATCTTCCATGTCATTTCTTCATTTTCCATAGTTATTCTCCATGCACTTGGTATTAGTTTGATTTCCTCGTGACACTCATTTCCTCCACTGTTTTTTAGCATTCTTTTATTCTTTTCTAATATTTAGTAACATTGAAAATACACACAAAAAAAAATCAAATATGATTGAAAAAAAAAAGAAGGAAAATGGTGAAATAATAAAGATCTTTGTTTTGTTGGTAGTTATATTGAGCCATGTGGCCCTTGAACACAGCACCAAGTATTTATTTGTATACTCATCAATTGGTGTTTTATTATGGCCTTAGGAAGAAGAAACTTGATTTTTTAGTTCATTGTTCCTCCTACTATTTACTCTTCCAATAACTATGGAGAGTCTATTTATCTCTCTTATTTCATAGAATTATATCATTGTTGTACTTTGTCTCAAATGTTTCCCAAGTCACCATTGTATCATTCTTATGTTCAAGAAAATTTTTAGCATGTTTTGTCCGTTACCTGTTGGACACACCTACCACACTTGGAG
>JZKD02S2131523.1:83040-161456 GCA_000966675.3 Picea glauca | reverse complement strand
TTCATATGATACCTTCAAATCATTCTCCTTGTGTCCACTCATGTTGGATGATGGGGGGTTCCTTAATGGCTTCCTCTTAATGGATATATTCCCATAGACTTTGACTTATTTTCTCTTGGAGTGGGATATAGAGACTTTATATTACCTTGGGCCTTGTAGTGATCAATGGTAAGATCTCTTGCTATTGATTGTGGGAATACACAAATTTACCATGATGGATAGATTCTACAATGATGAAAACACATTTATTCTCACTTGCTAGAATGTACTAGGTACCTTGACTCCCATTATCATTATCAATGGGTGGTRTTAYVTTTGTTAATBRTATAAATCAATGATCAATAATCAAATAGTTTATCCGATGTTTGACATCAACTCATTTATTTACATGGTCTAGATTCTTACCTTTGGTGTGTTTGGATTAAATACCTTGGGCCTTAGTAGCATCTTCTCATTATGTTGTTTCTTGAATTTCACAATATAGTACCCGTCACCCATTTGACAATGGGAATTTTGGAGGATCAATATTTTCATCTCACAATTCTAGTCATCTTCATGATATAATCAGAGACACATATCCATTATGTATTTTTTCATAGCTATTATAAGTTTATGACATCAATCCACAGTGTATATTTTCATGGCCATGACATTTTATTTTTATATATACTTCCTAAATCTGTAGTGTAATTGATTTTGTGGATATGCTTATCCACACTTGAGCATGGGTATGCCTACCTTGGGAAGAGAGTCATTTGATGCCTTGGTTTTGTTGCAGGTAATTTCCTGATCCAAAGTTTGGTGAACTCCACCTAGCCCCACTCAACAAATTCCTCCAAAATATTCTAATTTATTTTTTACATCATATTTCATTGTAACCTCACACATTAGGGGGCATCTGTTATAGCATTTTTTTCCACAATCATAGCTTAGATGTATTTTTTTTTCTTGTATCCCTTCCATATTTATCTTTGGCATCTTGAGCCCACTTAGAAATATATTTGAAAAGTCTTCCTTTCAATCGGATCATACTCTATGCTCATTATATGAGTGATTACTTTCTCTTTTCCTTTATTAAAGGAGTGAGTGCATTCAAAAATTACTAAAAATATAAAAAAACATGAAAATTACAAGATCCTGAGTGGGGCTTATGGGAAAACTACTTTTGTAACTCCCTAAAACCCATGGAAAATGGTCTCACCCATATTTAAATGGTATAAAAGAGGCCTAATTAAAGGATATTATTACAAGCATTATTACTATATTAGAGTTATTTTCTAGCATAAGTACTCAAATCCATCATATCCCTGTGGTTTTTATGACCCTCATCTCCCGGTAAATCATGTTTCATAAGGTCCCATATCCCATTCTTTCTTTTGAGGTCTAATACACCTTGGTCTTCCACAAAGTTACACAGAGAAGAGCATAGGAGTTGAAGCAGTCCTGAGTGGCTCGAGGACTGAGGAATAGAGATAACAGTTATGGGAAATGCCAGTGGTGAGGTTAGGCATGCATTTCATTGATCATTGTTGATTTAAATAAAATGAATATCTCTCTTCTTTCCCTCCCATAAATTTGGATTTATTTGCATCAATTTGATCCTTTTTTGGTGTTTAGTTATTGTTTTAATTCACTTGACAAGAGTTAGTTAGAGTAGTTATTTAACATTTGTTGTCATTTCTACTAAAGTTTTGAGGAATGATTTTATTTCATTGTGTGCAAGTCTATAAGTTCATATAGGAGAAAGAATGATTGGAGTGAAGACAACCTATGAGACTCATCCCTAATTGGCTATCAAAACCAGGTGAGTCCCTCCTAACTAACTAGTAGTTATTTGGAAGTTGTTGTAGGCTACTCTAGGAAAATATTTGTATCTCTATGAATGACCATCGCTAGCCATAGGATCGTTTTATTTCACAACAATATGTGAATCTAATAAATTCTAAGTTCTTATATGATTGTAATCATCTCTCTTAGTGGAGTTTCCATGTGTTGACCCAATATTTGTTCAACAATACTAGAATCACAAAGTGTTGTTAGCTCTTTCCTAATTGTAAGTTTTTGAAAACTTAATACATAAGGGAATCAAACCAAAGTCTTAAATCATCCTTATGACTAAACCATTTATCATTTCATACCATTCTCCACATCACACTTAGAAGGAAACCAACAAAGCCTACCACCTGGTTATATCGAAGGAATAAGGTTTATTGGATGACTAGAAGGTAAAAGTGTCTATTTCATATTTTTTTAACCTCATAATGTTCCACAATTTGATGATTATATGTGATAATGTGACTTAGAACATGCATATGAATTTTTTCATACATTTATGGTTTTTAATATCATCATTATGATAGTGCTCATTAGATCACACTTCCTTTATTATGAAAATGAATGATTATGTGACATTTCACAACTTCATTAATGGTTGTTTTTAGTTCATTGACACGAACGTTGGCACTTTTATTAGACATGTTGATATAATATTGGTGTAGATAGTGGTGTTGTCTTTGTTTTTTTAGGTTAATGGTTATCTTGCACCTACACAATGCAAACAATGGTTAGCATTCAATGTTATATATGTGCATATGTAGAATGTAGAATGTGGTGTAGAGTTGTAATATAGTTGTCCAACACTTTAGTTGTGAAACTTAGTTACTTGGTCATGTTTGACATCAGTGATGGCGTGCATTTTATGATTGTTCAAGTGTGGCATTGATGTGCCTCCTAAGCACCTTTTTACCTTGCTAATGTGATGGATACTATTTAGATTTCTAGACTTTCGATAAAAATGGATTTTTGAGGTGGATTATTTGTTATCATTGTGGTGATTTCATCAAGATTTTCAATGTTGTCATATAGTTGTAGCACTTTAGCTATGAAACTTGGTTACCTTTATCCTCCGTGAAATTAGTGATGACATTCTTCTGATGGTTGTTTTAGTGTCATCTGTACAATGTGCGTGTTTACTCCTATTGATGTAACATATGATATTTGAAGTTTTGGACTTTAAGAAAAATGGATTTTCAATCTTTTTTTTTTTTTTTAGCATATGACCAATCATCAAATCAAAATCATTTCCATGAGAATATGATAAAAGAAAATTAGGGACCATGATAAATAATCAATTTTTATTTGTGTGTAAGGATATAGAATCAATTTATAATATTATAATTGTGATAAACATTTGATTGATATATTAAAATAAATAAAAATAAAAATAAAAAAATACATGATTTCAAACCATATTTCTCATAATACTATAAAAAAGAATCTATACCATCATAAGACATGGATAACACAAATACCATTCTTTAATATTCAATACAAGTTTTGAAGTTGAACCTTTACTTCATACTATGTGTTAATATACAATACAAGTTTAATCTCTTGAAGTTATTTCTTTACTCCATCACCCTAAATTTATGACAAATAATTTAAAACTCATAATCATGAGTTTTAATTGTAAATATTTAATACATAATTTTAAACTTCCTTCTTTAAAATGATTAATATTGTTCCTAATTCTTAATATCAATTTTAAAATTTTAATAAATTTAATACATAATTTTAATTTGTTTTTAAGGAAATGATTTTTTTAGGTGTAAATTTTAAATTTTAATAAATTTAAGAATTTAATAAAAAAAACACATTGTAAATTGAAATTTAATTGTTATTGTAATTTTTATGGTAACAAAAACATTTATATTTTAAAATGATATCAATAAAGAACCAAAAAAAGTTAAATTTAAAATGATACATGCTTAGTGACCATAGTAAATAATTAATTTGTTTTATGTGTATGAAAATTCATTCAATTTATAATATTATATTTGTAATAGATGTTTGATTGAAAAAAAAAAACATGATTTCAAGCCATATTTCTCATAATACTATAAAAAAATAAAATTATACCATAAAAAGATACGGACAACACCAACACTATGATTTAATATTCAATACAAGTTTAAACTTTTGAAATTACACATTTACTCCATACTATGCTCTTATATTCCTTACAAGTTTAAGCCTTTAAAGTTAAACCTTTACTCCATAACCCTAAATTTATAATAAATAATTTAAAACTCATAATCATAAGCTTTGATAATTAATCTTTAATACATAATTGTAAACTTCTTTCTTTATGATGATTACAAATATTTTTAATATCAATATTAAACTTCTAATAAATTGATCATATAATTTTTTCATAGGACCATGCCAATTATTTTTCATACTATATCAAACATTAATTAAAGTGACTCATAAAACTATGTGATTTCATCTATCAAAGTGGAAATCCATTGCTTCTCCCAAGGAGTTAGGTGGGTGGGGTATAAAGAATATTTATTGGTTTGCTAAGTCATTAGCTACAAAATCGTGTTGGAGGGGGATAGATGGAAATTGTTTTTGTATTCAAATTCTTAAAGGAAAATATTTAAAGGCTGTAGACTTGATTTCTTGGATAAGAAAGGGCATTTTCAGGTATCCTACAACATCCAATTGCTGGAAAAACATTATGAATTCTATACATTTCATAAATTAGTGGTTAGCCTGGTAGATTGGAAACAGAAAATAGGTCATGATTGGAAAGGATCCCTTCATTGGTGATAACACTTCTTACAACTTATCAGATTCACTTATTCAGAACCTCAATAAAAATGGTATTTATTCCTTAGCACAACCAAATGTACCTAATATAGTCGACAATTCCCAGCACTGGATAAATTCCAACCTTCTTAACTTATCTGAAGATCTGATTGGAATGGGAATATTTTATTACAGGTTTAAAAAGAAACATAATTACACCTAATCAATCAAGCGACCAACTGATGTGGTCATGGAACAGGACAAATGGAACTGTCATAGAAAAATCAGTTTATCAATGTACTGCTATTACTTCAAATTTTGGGGATCTCAAATGGTGGTATAATCCAATATAGAAAATTAATATTCCAAGCAAAGCCATATGCTTCATGTGGCTAAGTTTATAAGATAGGATTTTAACGAGTGAAAATTACAAGAAAAGGGGAGGAATAGGCTCGGTGGTATGTTCATTATGCCTACAAGATGATGAGACAGTTGAACATCTATTAATCCACTGTGAAGTTACAAAAAACATTTGGAAAGGAATCTTTAAAGAATTAAATTTCCTTGAAATATGGAGGAACTCTACTACAAAAAAAAACCTTCTCCAATGGTTTTTAAAATATCCAGAATTGAAATACATCCCTTTTCTCACTAGTTGGAGAATTTGGAAATATAGAAATAAAGTGTTATTTGAAAATTGGAAAAGAGATGATGACAGAATCATACCCAGTATACTACTTGACATCCATGATTACAAAAACAAAGGTAAGGGTGAAATATGGATATTTTACTAAACCCAATTTTTTTTATGAGATTCCAATTGGGTTTTTTGATGAAGCAACAATTAATGACATTTGTGGAGATAGCATCTTCATAAAAATGAATGATCAACATGTTCATAAAGCATACTTTACAGAAGGGAAGGGAAACAACATGAAGGTTGAACTCTTGGGACTATGGGGCTTACTCTTTCTTTCCTAGAAACTATCATTAAATAAATTGATGGTAGCAGGGGACTCCAAAGTTACTATTGATTGGATTAATGGAATCAATAATTTGAATCTGTTATATCTTCACAGTTGGAAAGAGAAAATTAAAAGACTTAAAGCTAGTTTTGATGGAATTCAGTTCATACACATCCACAGAGAATTCAATTCTGAAGCTAACAATCTCTCCAAGAAAGTTGTGGACAACTCATTGGGTTGGTTTTATTTTGAAGAATTCTACAAAGAGGAAGTCATAAATACAGGAAAATTCAAGATTTTCTAAAGTAGTTATATGTTCAAGATATATTGTAGCCAAAAGAGGACAAAGAAAGATTACTTTTTTCAACGTATACCAATATGAATATATTTTGTAATTCTATTTGACAGTTGTCAATAGAATCCATATAGTACTAGCACAGTTTTCTGTTTTTAACAAAAACTAGATTAGGAGAAGTTTTTGAAAATATCATGATCAAACATATCCTTTTTTTTTGTAAAGTGGAAATACACTTGATTCTAATAGAACAACAGTGTAACTATTTTTCCCGTGTGAAAAAAAAAATTTAAAGTAACTCATAAACCCATTTTAAATACTTCTAATAAAATATTTTTTAGAAAATATTTTGAACCAACCCCACGGGGGAAAAGTCTCACTTAAAGATACATAAAATTGTCACCAAAAAAATCTGAAAATTGAGACCAAACATTTTCATTTGGTAAGTTTGTGTTCTATAATCAATAAAATAGCTTCAATGAATATAAAAAAAACAAACAAAAAGTACAGAAAATCAAAGTAGTCCTATTTTAATCCCCCTCAAAGCCTGCCTGAGCTCTGCTTAGATTCAGGAGCATCATAACTTCAATGAAGTGAAGGAAGAAATTATCTCCATGAGATTTTCAGTGCTCTTACAGTTGTTGTTGTTAAGGCACTTAATCGTTGTTTCTTCGTTGTTGATCACTAGAAGCTTGTCAATGGATTTATGCTTGTTGTTGTTGTTGAGGAGATTTAGCTCAAGAACGCATTTACGCTTCCTATTGTTTCACTACATCGTTTTTACGTCATTAGCCATCGTTAATGCATCATTAGACATGGTTGAACTTCAATTGTTTATGGGTACTAAAATAATCCTGGTCGCAATTGAGGTTGATCAACTCGATTTATAGGACCATTTGGATGATCAAATAATACTTTTTCATCCCATTAGTTATGTAAACAACTAAAGAAATTCTAGCTGGTGCAAAAACAATTTTGTTCAATTCTTAAAATTTAGAAATTTCAACTAGCACAAAAACAATTCTTCTCAATTCTTGAAGTTTAAGCGTTGATGGATCCCTTTGAATGTTGATGATTCCATGCATTTCACTTGTGATGCTTAACATGAAGAAGTTGGCTTGATTAAATGCATTTAAAAGATTTTTTTCCATATTTTTCAGCTAATTTTGTTTGAAATATGGAATTGTTGAAATTCCAGATTTAATGGTTAAATTTGTATAATCTAAATGTTTAGAAATTTTTTCAAGGAGCTAAATTTATTTATGTATTCAAAAATGTAATTCAAAAAACTAAAACTTATGATTTCATTAACAATTTTGTAATCTAGTATTTACAAGAAATGATAAAAAAAAATTAAAACATTTAGATTACATATTTTAAAACACTTAAATGATCAAAGATGTTAGAAGGCTATATTTATATGTTTTGTTCATAAAAAATATGATTGATACTGCATTTGAAATGAATTTATTAATACTACATTTAAAATTAACTTTTTTTTTTTTTTTTTTTTTTTNTAATAGGTTCAAATGATCAAATGTGGCTTTGCTACCCTATCTTGTAGAATAAGGTATACTTTTTGTTTATTGGAAGAAATTACTTTCGATTGATAATGCATTGGAAATGACTTTATTGATAATGACACTGAGATCTAGAAATATAAGGATCTTCACTCTCGTTTTGATTTCCAAGTTGTCAGATGTTCAACTTTTTCCACGTGGCCACCTTATTTATGTTCCACTTTTTTCCATGTGGCCACCTTATTTATGGCAAACATCTGCACTATAATACTCTCTCGTTCAACAAAGGCATCTTTTTTTGGTCCAAGTTGTGTTCCATTCTCAAAATCCAGTTCCCACATGTTCAGAGCATTTTTCCCCCATAAACAAATTTCATTTTCTTATGTCGAGTACGTTTCTTAACATGCTATCTCGGAAAAATGAAAAGTAAACTATTTGTATTAGAATATGATGAAATGCACATATTGCGTAGTGGTTGGAAAATGAGCATTAATTTAATTCCTGACGATGAGCTAAAAACTCATCTACGTAAACTTGTTTATTAAGAATATTAAAAATGCCATCCATTGATATAGAAAACCATCCTTTAAATTTCGAAGAAAATGTATTCCAACCTTCATATCTGGCCATGTATTCAAAAGAAGTATCCGATCCTCTCTAATCCAATCAACAAAATACATTTTCAAAGATGACATTACCAATGCTAAGAAGTTTGCAATGACAACTATCTGCATTCGTTCACAAATTATTTCGGTTGAAACTAATCCAAATTTAACATTGGATAATTTATGGGTTTAGATTCATGGCTTGTCTAACTATTATACAATTCCAGTGAGAATTCAACGAACCATGGAAAAAAAGGACAGTTGGTTTTTGTTGAAGAAAATAGAGGTTGTGTAGTGGTTTTTGTTGACAGAAAATAGAGGTTTCGTAGTTAATTCAGCTTGTTGACCTGGCAGGTCATTGTGATGGGAATATATTTTTAATTATTTATGAAAGGGTGTCTCGTACTCTAATTAGACATATGAAACCCTAAGTTTCCATCTCATAGACAATATCTCTTTGAAAATAAGATGCAACAAAAAGTTTTCACATGCATAAGAGCAATCCATCCACTTAATCACCAACTGTGATTCCCTTTTTGAGTATCCTTTTCATAGACTAACATAAGAGATTAATAGTCATAATATCTACAAAGTTGTTAGATTCCATATCCATGCTAACTTTTGATTTTAACCCATGAGAATTTGACATTGACAAGAGTATTGAACCTCTTGCTTCACAAATCTATAGAACCCCTTGAATTCCTTTATCAAAATAAATATAAGAGCTCCATAACCAATGAGAATTTGATAAGAGTATTGAACCTTTTGCTTCATAAAAAATAAATCAAAGCTCCATACTTGTCTATAACATTAGCCTCAATTCCTACTAGAATTTTTGGCTTTGATATCAATAAAATTATTGAGAATGTTCAGGCTTTACATTGGACATTGAATAGGAATAATAAACTTGTCGTCAAACACACTAGTAATTATAGATAGTTGGTTCCCCAACGACTATTATAAGGAAGTGATTTGACACTCTTCACATCCACATTCTCATCCCTTCTCCTAAAAAAATCTTCATTAGAATTACCATTCCATACATTTGATAGTCTCTTGACATGTTCTATCTCCTCCTAAATATAAACCATAAATGTGAAAGAAATAACTTATAAGTAGATGTACAGTAGTCTCATCATTTACCTTACACAAAGATATATGACTAGGCCCACTCTTATTCACTTTTTTAAAGTTATCCCATGTAAGAACCTTGTTATTAAGATCTAACCACATATAAATATAGGCTCTAAGAAGGAATTTATCCTTCCAAACTTTATTCCACCACAAAACTAACTGTTCATCTACAAAATCTTCACATACTACCTTGTAACCAGGCTATGGAAAATAAGAACCCCTAATTGGATTACACAACCAAATGAATTCATCATTTTTTTATTGTATTCTTCCATGACTAGATCTAAGAAATAGAACATACGCCTCCCACAATAGGACATCCTCACCTCTAAGACCAAGCTAAGATATTGACTTCCATTCCTACCTCCAAATAATTGTGAGATCAACATCAACCACCTAAGAAATAGTAAATAATCCCTTCTCCATAAGGGTACTAATGATATTCTATATTAACTTGTATTTTTTATCATAGCCAACCCATGGATCTTCACCAACACTTATTGTAATCTACCTCAATTTTTCAATAAATAAAAAAAGTGTATGCGACATGAATCTCCTGTTTCGTTTTTTAAGTTTAATGATAAAGGGAAAGTACTCTTCCTTTCTATTATAATTTTGATGAGATAGCTTCAGTTCTTCTTCTCTCGCGCCATCCCTTTTATATCAATTTATTAATTCATGAAAGACTCTAGTAATTACCTAAGGTCTCAAACATGTTCATCTATATACATAAAACGTATCTTTATAGTTTTATGCTTAGGACCTATATCCCTACCCTCTCTCTAGACATGATATTTCTATGTTCGCGCACAAGCCTAAGTATTACAATTTTAACATAGTGTACTTACCAGGTATAAAATTCAATCGATCATGACTATATTCCAAGGATGGAAGTTGGTGGTCTAACAACCGATGCTTGGCATCATTGTATAGTTGGGTTAAAATAACATGGTTCCTTTAAGAATTAATTGTGATTAGTAAAGGATAACCCCGTCCCTTTCCTACAGGTGTTCAGGTAATGAGATCCTAACTACATCCTTACAAAAACAAGAGGTTAACTGTAAGGCAATAGTTAAGAAGCACATCCTACCTAGTCATGTCACGAAGGAGTTAAGTGAACTACACATTTGATGTGTCGCATGGGAGGGAAGGTGTAAATGTCAGCGAGAGTTAAAGCTTTGCGTCTAGTCATTAATGGAGGTCTTGTAGGTACGAGTTTCGATGGTCCCTTTCGATCCCTCCTCCAGTCAAACGTGCCCACTCGGCTCCCCCATCACGTGGTTAGACCAACCCCTGTACCTTCAACATTAACTTAGCCTCGTAAGGTTCATCTTAGGGTTAAACAAACTTTCCTGTGTTATTGTGAGACCCTCCATCTAGTTCTATGTATCACTATCTTAAACAAGCGAGACTGGCATCTTTGATCGCTTCTCAGTGGCATGCAGCGTCGCCCGTCTTTCCTAGTGAGGCTTTTAACTTGAGACAGTGGTTTAATACTAGGATCGTTTAAAAGAAAACGTCACAGAGAAAGCAATGTTCTGTATCTCTTGTTCTACATCTTTGAGTTAAGTATTTTTTTTTCTTTTTCCTTTAACATTATCTCTGGCGATTCTTGAACTTTCCTGTTCTTGGCCTTTCCTGTTCGTATTCTTTCTCGGTCCTTTTGAAGGTCTCGGTACTCCACCGTAATCCTTTGTGTATGGCTCTATGCCTAGGTTTTTGTAACTTCTTAATACCATTAGTTTCCCTCCTGACCGTCTATTGGTGGAACTCGAGGCCTGATCTTAAAACCTTCGAGCGACTATGTGAGACTTTAATTAGAAAGAGAACTCTTTCTACGTATATATCATAAAACAATGTGGGTTTTGGTTTCTCAATTTTTCAAAAGACGAGTATATGAGGTTCAATAAACCATTAGCTAAGTCTTATGCATATACTGTGTTCACGAAGGCTATTACATCCCACCCAGTTCCTTTGGTAAATACCTCTCTGTTTTCAAATCTTTCTTCAACAGAAAGAAAAATATGGCATAACGCTTGTGTTCAAAAAGGGATTCTTTCCATTATTGGGGTTCTATGATTATTGTGAGAGCCTTGGATTCAGTACTAGGTTACCTCTGTAGTTACGGCTAGTTAAAGGTACCTCGGGTAATCGATTCAGGATGTATTAAACATTTAGCTACAATATCTGTATTACAAGTAACATTTTCACAGTGTCTTCGGTCTACCTGTATAACATGTTTTGTACAGTCTGTATGTTGAATAAATTAGTATTGTTGAATATTCATTTTATGAGAAAAATAGATTTATGGTTTGATATCACGCTAATGATGGGACACTGTTTATGTGAGGTACCCATCTGGAGTACCTGGACTACTTCCCCTCGGTTCGGGACATTTACTCAACCAGAAACGTGACAAGAGCAGGGCTCTCGACTCTAGCCATGAGTTAAGTATTAATTTTAAATTTTGTTTCCTTTATTTATGGTTATGATGTAGCTTCTCGTTATTTTATTATCATGTTTTTTACTAATGATTACAATGATAAATCTTTCTTACAGAGGGGTCAACTCCATGAGACTTTGGACGCTGGTCCCTGTTGTCCACGCGAAAGGTATTCTAGTTCCATGCACAGTACCCCTCAAGCTTAGCCTTTTGAGTTTACTAGCACTAAGGGCCAAGGCTATGTCTTGTCCTTATTAATTTAAAGAATTTTCATCCCAAATTATGTATTCATTGGTTAAGGGTATTCCCTAATTTATGTTAATACTTTGGTACAAAAAAAAGAACGCAAAAATTGTGCTTGGTTGGATTTGTAATATAATTTTAAAAGGGTTTAATCCCCAACTATTCCTTTTCATGTTTCTGTGTGAAGTCGAAAAATTACTAGAGTAGTGAAATTGAGTCCCACCTATGTTATATCATGGTTTCTTTTGTAATATCTAGACAACCATTTTTTTTTAAGTAATACAATCATCATATAATGAGTTTATTCAGTTGTGGATATCTATCAAAAGTAAATGAGTTCTGCACGTTCATTTTCTGGATTTATCATATTCCTTTATATTTCCAAAACTGGTTTTGTATTACAGAGCTTGAATTCGTTTGCTGGGTTATTCTATTTATTTTTCCAAAATTCTTCTTATTACTGGTTATGTAGTCATTCCCAGTATGATTTTCCATGCATGGTAGTATAGTAGTAAACCTAGTACAGCAGTATGTGTGCCTAAGGACTTGATTACTACTAGAAGTATGTTGTTGTATTCATAACTTCCAGGTTTCACTCATCATTAAAAAGTAATTTCTAAGTAACTACAGGAAAACTTATTCTAGGTATAAAATTAGCATTGGTAGGGTTTTAACCTGAGTCTCATTCCATCCATTAGTAATTTGACTTGTTAATCAGTTACATAATTATTTCGTGAAATTCCTATACTTGTAGGATTTTGTCCTGATTTTGGGTTTTGACTGTACCGGTTGGAAACAATAAAAAATTGAAATACATTTGTACTTATAACAGATCAAAGACTTCTAGAATTCGTATTTGTTTCTATGTAATTACTTTATTCCTTTATACAAGATGACCCTGTCTTGCCATGATTAATATAATACACACTGGCTTTGCCATGCAATTTACTATTTACGTGTTGTTCCTACCACAAACATATTACTCAAGCATTTTATCAGTCTAATCATAAAAAATAAATAGCATTGTTCCTATAACATGAGATTGTTTTTATAATGTAGGTGTAGTCTTTAATCAACGAAATTATTTCCACCAGAAATCTACAACCATTCTATAATTTCGTCTAACATGCATGACATTAGGGTAATCATCTAGAATATCAAATGTATACAATCATTTCAATGGCACAAATACAAGAAGAGGAAAGTAGAGTAACATATATGGATAAACGTTGGGATAACAAAAGGAACAACCACATTCCTCCCAACCTTGGAACAGGGCAGTCAAACCACTTGTCCTATTCACCCCCTAGCCTGACCATGAATCCATGATGGCTAAATCATAAATTCCTCCTCAGCAAATGCCTTTCCACTTCAACAATATTCTCCTTGCCTCACACTCAACAAGTAGTGTTCATAACAACAAGAACATATCAAATTTTCCCCAGCATACCTGGCAGTGTGTTGCCTCCTCGCATATGTTATATATCCAAGATTAATCTTGCCTAGGTCTTTTCCCTCCCTTGGGAATTTTCACAGATTTCCAAATCCCTGATTTTTAGGGGCTTCCAATGGCCAAATTCTTGATTTTCCACTTGTAACAATCAGCCCTGAGGTAGTTCCAACATGTTCCCCACTGATGGAGTCATGGTCAGTTGATTTCAGCATGGTTGTTCCATTTGTACTCCTGCAATTAATTATAGAATATTCTGTATCATACAAGTGTCACAGTCAAGTAGTTAGTCAGGTCAAATCAGGTCTCTGCTCAACAGTCATAAATCAATAATTACAATTTTTCAAATTCAGAATTCGGAATTGCCATAAATGGAAAAAAATTTCAAAATTCAAATTTACTAAAAACGGAATAATTTTCTAACAAATTTGAATTTCAAAAATACTTTGTTTTTGGGGATGTCACACTTATCCTATTTCCATCCCCAATCTTCCATAATAGCCACCTCCCCATCCAAAAAAAAAAAAAAAATCTTTCTAGATGATTGAACCATATGGCAAGACTTGATTGCAGATCTTAACCAATCCTCCACTAGAAGTGTAACACCCCATTTTCCCTAGGTTTTAATTATAATTATGACTTTATGTTGCAATGAGTGCGGCCAGGGTATTTTTCCATCACAAGGCTAGAATGAATATTTTGACACTATATATATATATATATATATATATATATATATATATATATAATGAAGTAAGTTTAATAGTTTAATGAAGGGTGGAGCACCAATATTGACCATGATAGTATGAGTGGGAACTAGTGAAGGAATTTACCTTACCTAAAAGCCTTAGTGCCCTTTTTTTAAAAAGTCATATTTTGAAGATATTTCCCTCTTTATTTGTTTTCAAAAATTAGTTAATGCATAGAGTTGGTAGTTGGGAAACCAACCACCTACAATGAATGAGGCATGAATATATGGGTATAGCCAGCACCTCCTTATCCCCCATGATTGACCACGAACTCCTCTAACACAAGAACAAGGGAAATATTGAACCCTCTGGATAAAGAATATAAAATGATGACGGATTGGAGAGAAAGGTTGTATTTGGTAGGAAAAGAATGGGAGAGAAGAGAAGAAAGAGGGAAGAGGTATACAAAGGAATATGCATGGGTAGTTCAACTTTTTTTCCTAGGAAAGAACTGATACAGAGTGGAATCACAAAGGTAGTATTGCAGCTACCTAGGAAATCAGAGTAAAGCCAGGTTCGATACCTTGCTATGAAATTCAACCAAAGAAATCTTGAACTCGACCTGAGGAGATAGGGTTGTGAGTTAATTCCTTTTGAAAAATAATGAGCATTGGTACAGGGAGGACACTGAGAGACTGTGTAGTAGTGAAGGGACTCCCTTGTGTAGAGGAAATCCATCTAAGAAGGCATATCAGAAGCTCGTGGTGGCCCTGACTTGGTGGTTATCTACGATTCCTTCTATTGATTTCCTATGAAGGAGATTGGCCTTAACTCTCAACACAAATTTATTAAAGAAACTTCAATTTCCCTAGTGGTATCATGGTCTAGCATGGATATGGCTTATTGTAGAGAGTACAGTGCAACAGAGCCTATGGTTGGGTGGAAAACAACTCACCCTCGATTAGTTGGATTGGTTGGTAGTTTTATGAACAAATAAGTTTCAAATATGTGCTCTGCATATTTAAATGTTTGAATAAATGTGCATGTTTGTAATTCATGAACTTGTATAAATTCCTAAGAAAAATGAATGGAATGCATGATTGTGTAATTTCCTATATGATGGGTAAATTTGCATGTTGGATTATTTTTCATTTGAATTCTTAGGTCTATGGAATGTAATTTCATGACCAAATATATGAGAATGGTATGAATTGAGTGAAGATTTTATTCACTCAAGGGAACCATTGTTTTTCCTTGAATTTCCATGATAATTCAAGAGTTGGCAATGGCAAGGCTCAACTTGGAGGTTCACGTTGAGAAACCTTAGTAGATTCATTTACAAAGGATTCAAACCACCGAAACCCTCTTCCAATATAACTTGGAATGGAACTTTGTGGTGGAACTGTGAAAGTGGAACCCTAATGTGGGAGCCTAGATCTATTGTGTAAAATCCTTTCTATAATTTTGAGTTTAATTAATGCTTAATGTAAATATAATGTGTGTCTATGACCAAGTGATGTATATGCAAATTTTATTTCTATGTTTTAATAATAAAATGTGATGCCAGTTGCTAAAGGGACATGCACATATATGGGGGTTGAATGAATCCACAAGAGAGGGGAGGGTCTAAGAGAATGTTTAAGAGGGTTCCAAGGGGGAATTACCCGTGTCTATTAATTCAAACCACTTCCTAAAATTACTATTGGTATATGAACCTTCTATTTTGTTGTTGAGTGTTCCTAAAGCCAATCATTGAACACATGTAAGAGGATGGATCTGAAGAGTCACATCCCATAATTATTAGGAGCATGGAGGTTGAGTCCAATCAACTTGAGGAAGTGTGTAAGTCAAGAAAGAAAAGAAAGAGATAAAATTCGTATGGGGAGTTACAATAGTTTGAGGCAACCATGTTTTGACATGAAGAGTAAGTAGAGAAGAGGAAGAATAGATTTAGAGATGGAGAAACCATGGAGGGTGAATTTTGGAGCATGTTGGATAATTTATAGAGAATATTTGGAGTAGAAGACTGAAGATCTAAGTTTTCAGGCATTAAGAGTGAACTCTTGTGTGAGTTGCATTATAACAACAAGTGATTTCTATTGTTCCCTGGTTGTTTTCCTAGCAGTGAGCTCCCTTAAGTTTCTTGGTAGTGAGATTTTTGGTTACTTGTGCTAGAGAGACCTTCATAAACGAATGGGACACCTGATGGATTGAGAGAAGTGAAGGGGTACATTTTTTGGGTTGGGCAGGTCGAGAGGAAGAGAAATGGTGGAAAATTGGGATAGTTGTAGGAGAATACTAGTGGGTTGTGGGGTTTTCTGACCTGTAAATGGATAATGAGAGACCACCCTATTTTTTTTATTTATATCCCTAACTTGAGGGTGACTTACTATTGATATTCGAAACAACAATTCTATGGTTTGGTCGAACATCTGTCCCAAGTAGTTGGCTGCACAACTTTTTTAAAAGATAAGTGTTTTATTTGTTTTATGTGTTATATTTATGAGTTAAATTGTTGTGCATCGACTCTATGTTTAAAGAGGATTTACAAGTTGTTTTGTTTATTTATTAAACTGCAATCATGATGTTTTTAGCATGTTGTAGATGCATTGATTAATGGTATTAGATAACGATCAATTATGTGTGTAATTTGTAGTCGATAAGATACAAGAATTTAATTAGCAAAAAAAATGTTTTTTATGTGTAATTATGCATGTAATGGACCTCAACTAGGCTGGGGTTCATAAAATTATGGTAATAGGGCTTTTGATTCAACATTGGACCTGTACGGGTCAATAACCAAGATGAATTTGGTAAAAAAAAACATTGTTATGGACTTTTTCTAAGATATATTCAGGGAAAAGGATGAATTTCATAGCGAAATACCCAACTTTATAAGCCATTTAGCTTGAAATTTCCATAGAATCCTATCAATGGTGATCAATGGCATCAATCTGCGGAGTTCCAGAGTTAAAATTTGACTTGGAAGGTCGAATTTCATGTTTTAATAGTCGTTGCAGAGTTGGGAAAAGTATGATGAATTGATGGTCGATATCGCATTTGATTTCGAGATCAACAACCCAAATTCATGGTGAATATATTTTAAAATGTATAACAAGGCTCATTACAAGGCTCATTACATAGTTTGAAAACAAAATAGAGACAAAATATAACAAGGCTCATTACACAGTTTGATAATGAAATTCACCCATGTTGGGCAACGTCTATGGGTCTGCTTCCAAACAATGAGACTTCTCTATTAATTCTTGCATGGTTGATACAATTATGACTTACAATGGTAAATTTGAAGACATCCTTCAATTATGCTGCTCAAACTCAGAAATAGAGGTTACCACTGAACTCCTCTCAAAAGTATGAGAAAAATAAGTATAAACTCGACTATGTTCTAAACAAGTTCTCAAAGACACCCTTTTTCATGCATAACGAGACTATCGATCTCATACATGACAACCTCGACTAAGATATTCATACACATAACTTTAGCACATAACAGATATCACCATCATATTCCTCTGAGAAGTCTAAGAAAAATGAGTATAAGCACTCTATACTTGTCTCAAAGAACTCTATAGCGCGCAAAAAGAGGAAAATCTAAAATAGGAACACCTCTTGATCCGGGTGGATATCAGTGGCCACCCATCTTTTCCAACTGGCTCAAAATAGTTTTCTGGCAATTTTGGTAATTTATTATTTTTAGCAGTTTTCACTTCCGAAGTCTTTTTGAGGCCCTAAACGATTTTTTTGGGGGAAAATAGGTTTTCAATATAGTAGTTGCTTCGATACTGTGTCTAAAATGAATCTCCTCAATGATACCTTTCCAATGGGCTATCATACACCTAAAACGAAGATCATATGAAAAAGTTACGACCCCGGGAAGTTGATGTACTAACTTACCCAAACGGGGCCCACATGACCTTTGGTGCCTCATCTCCTATGGTTAGGTTTTTGGATGTC
Source organism: Picea glauca (assembly GCA_000966675.3). Classification (NCBI taxonomy): domain Eukaryota; kingdom Viridiplantae; phylum Streptophyta; class Pinopsida; order Pinales; family Pinaceae; genus Picea; species Picea glauca. The sequence goes on along the minus strand of JZKD02S2131523.1, from coordinate 143,544 downwards.
TAGGGTTTTTGGAATTATTGATTATTGTAAAAATGCCTTTAGAGACTCATTGTAATCATCTTATTGTGAATGAGCGCAACCGTCACATCGCTTCTCAGAGATAAGCCACCACCATTCCAGCAAGTTTGTTTCCACTGCATTTTACAGTTTCAACTTATTTCGTTATTGAATAGAAAACTAGTTTTACTCTATCTCTATTATTTTGTGTTAAGCACCTATTAATAATCTATAGTCATTTCATTATGCTCATAAAATCTGGATCAGTGGTATCAGATCAGTCTGCTCCTTGTCATCCTAGTGCATGTTCCCAACGAGGTCGGAGTACAAAGAGTTGGGTCTCGAGCTTGTTTTTCTAGAGGACAAAATCTCTCGCACTCCCAAGCGACCTCTCATGGAAGGTGAAAATAAATATGATAGGACATGATATCCTTTCAAACTATTGATTAAGGAATCCCTCACACAACAGAGGAACGAGATGATGGATAGTTTTGCGCAAATCCTTCGACGACTACGAACAGGTGATGCATCTTCTTCGAGCAGAGGCCCTGCCCCCTTCAAGGTAAAAATAAACTTCGATATTCCTATATTTAAAGGTAAGATAGACACAAATGTTGTAGAAAAGTGGTTGAATCTACTAGAAGGGTATTTTTCTGTCCATAACTTTTCGAATAGAGAAAATATTACTTTTGCACTCCTCAAAGTCATTCCCCATGTCAAAGATTGGAGGGAAAAATTCTATAAGAAAAAGGAAATAGAGGAACCCTCATTATTTACAGTCATGACCACCTGGGAATCCTTCACGAATTCTATTAAGGAACAATACTACCCTGTCAAAAGTTATGGCGACTTGTATACCAAATGGACCACACTAAGACAAGAAAGAGACTATGTAGTGCCAGATTTCAAAAATATCTTCCATACCTTGCACACCAAGCTAGGTATCAAATATTTGGAGAAACATCTGCTGCTCAAGTATCGTGGTGCTCTACATAGATACATCCATACTGAAATGGAATTTCTGGACATCTCATCCTTGGGTGCGGCCTACCGATATGTCATCAAAATCAAGCAGAAGCTCAAACAAAAAATGTGACAATTTGGGCCTGAGAACCCCTCACAAAAAATTCCAGGAAAGGGCGGCCCCAACCCACAAAACAAAGGATAGAGTAAATATGGATAGTATCAGGATAGCCAGTCCAAGCCACAAGAAAAGGACACCGAAAAGACAAAGAAATATATCGGGAAGTGATGCGACTTCCATAAGAACCCTTGGCATAACACTACTGACTACTGCTCAAAGTAGTCACTAGTGGCCGAAGTGAAAGCCTCTGAATCAGATGTGGATTCTGACTCTAATCCTGAACCAGAAAGGGGAAGATGGATCATTGACATGGAACCCAATTCCACCGTTGCTACCACCAAGCTCCAACCTGGTGAACCAAATGAGCCAGAAGGAGAGTGCCTCTTCCATTCACAAATATGGGTAAAAGGCACCCTGCTGCACTTCATCATTGATAGCAATATCCAAAAGAACCTCATCTCAGCAGAGGTCATCAAGAGGCTGGACCTGCCGACAATGCCGCACCCACAACCCTACACCATTGGATGGCTCTGGCAAGGAAGCAATCTCCATGTCAACCAATAGTGTTGACTGTCGTATGACATCAAGACCTTCAAAGACAAGGTATTGTGTGATGTTTCTCCTCTCTAATTTTGTGATGTTCTTTTGGGCCAACCTTATTTATGGAAACTTCATGCTGTATATGAGTCTAGGCCTCGTAGTGTTATTATTACTTTGAAAAGAAAATTGTATAGGATACACGAGGCAGTCCCACCTAGTGCTATTTCCTTGATCTATGATAAGCAATGCAGGAAGGTCATCTCTCAGATGGGGAAGTTTGTCTTCTTCATGATTCACTCTCAGAATAAGTGAAAGATCACAACCACATCTAGGGTCTCTACGGTCGACCTCTCCACACAACAGAAGCAATTATATAAGGTCATGGAAGAATACTTGAATATCTTCTCCTCACCTACCGGGGTACCTCTGCACTGCTAGGTCAAGCACCCGATCGATCTAACCCCTGGTGCATCACTTCCCAATGGGCCAGTATATCATCGCTCTCTGTTAGAGAATGAGGAGATCAAGCAACAAATCCAAGAAATGCTCCACAACAGGCACATCCGTCCCATCTCATCACCTTGCCGAAGCCCAATCATGTTGGTAGAGAAGAAAGATGGAACATGGAGACTATGAATTGATTACGGGGCTTGGACGACCCATATCTACCTCAGCTTCCACCTCCTCGAGAGTTCTCCCAAATCTTATGCACTCGCTCCCCCGTAATTCCTACCTTCCAGACTGCATGATCTTATGCCACGTGCCTCCTAATGATCAACAGGTAGGATCTGCTCCATTGCTCTAGGCTTCGAGGATTATTTAAGATCCTCACTTCATTTACTCTAAAGTTCCTTTCCTCCATAGTTAACCTTTTGCTTCCAAGTGCCTCTCGATGACTAACGGTCAGGATCTACTCTACTCTTCATATATTTGGGAGTTTTGCACACTCCTCAACTAAAAACTCCCCGAGTGTTATTTCTCCATAGTTTTGGATCTTATGCCACCTTTCCCCCTCTGAACGATGGATGGTTATGACTGGCTTTGGAACTTCAGTACTTTAGCTATCCCACTCTCTTGTGCACTTTAAAAAGGGTTAAAGTCTCGTGCACCTTACCTGGATCTGGCGGGTGTCGATCATTCGCATTTAGATCCGATGACAAGGATCTACATTTATCTTCTACGTGCTCCCTTGGGTGTCTGGACATATAATTTCATGGTCCAGATCTCTCCCAACAACATTTACGACAACTTCTGTAGCTTCACCCTCCTATCACTACGCAACTTTCCCTCTAGTGAAGGATTCCTCGAAATTTTCAAAGGGTTTTCCTTTGAACCTTCTCTTGAAAGGTTGTCTACTTGTCCTTGGATTATTCTTTGAAAACTCCACTCCTCCTGAGATTTGTCACTTGAAGTGTTTTCCTCTACATACTCCTTGCATTGTCTCCACAACTTGAACATGTAAAGGTTTTTTTCTCTCTATGCACCTTGCAGAGCCTCTATGCACACTTGCACTGTCTCTCATGAGCTTTGTAGTTTCTCATCCTTCAAAGGGAATTGGCCCTTATGCTTCCCTTCAAAGGATTTTTGCATAATCCTAGCAGCCTATGCTCGTCCTCCTAAGATTTTTAATCTTGAAACAAGTTATCCTACGCATGCCTTGTGCTATTCCTTCTAAGCTTTGTTCAACACTTCGATGAAGTGTGAGTGCACGCTTGTGCTTCTCCCATAGTATAGGTATTAGACAGTCTCTGCCTTATGCCTTTTTGTGCAAAATATCACTCGACTCACCTCCGATTCTTAACCTTAGGGTGTTCCCTCTTGGAAACCTTTCTCCCAGAACTTGAAATAGTGTTCCGTCATGCACTCATTGCACCTTCTTAATGCAGTCCTTTCAGATCTTCCCTATAGAGTATTCAGCAACTCTGAGGTATTTTCTCCTTCAACTGCTCGAACCTCAGAGGTCTATGTCCCTTTTGTTCCTTGAAGGGGTATCTATGCCCTCTTGGCAGCTTCTTCTCAAACAAATCCTTGATGAGTGTGCACATTGTTAAATAACTATGTTGGTGTCTTCCTATAACATTTACCTTCTCTTTGAAATCAAAACAAAGTTCTTCTTGTGCACACTTGCACCTACTCAAGTCCCACCTGGAAGAGATCTCAGAGTATTCAGCCACTCTGGTTGTGCTTCCTCCTGCACAGACTTTCACATCCAAGGTGTTCAGTAACCTTGAGGCTCCTCTTGATTTTGTGATTTTTCTAGTGTGTTGTCCTAGCATGTTCTTCTCTAAATCAAAAGAGTTCAGATGCGCAACTCCTCACGTTGGCTCATAGAGTTTTAGGAATCTACCGTGCACTCCTTGCACTTAACCTAAATAACCCAGGACAATTCAATAACTCACAAAGATATAGAAGTTTATCTTTCTCCTACAAATGAAACCTATCACAAACATCTACAACAGAAATGAACACACAGATGACATTCATTCAAATACATGAAAAAATACACAGAATCAAATGCAGGAAAAATTGTTATCTTTCTATTAAAATGAATGTCTGTTTACAATGGGTGTAGTCTTGAACTCCAACTGAGTCTCAACTCTCTCCTCTCCTCTTGGCTTACAATGAATTATTTCTCTCCACCTTCTACAACCTCTACTGAGCATATTTAACAAAGTTTTATACATGAGGGGCTCATCGAGCCTTTCCCTCCAAATACTCTAGTGGAGTCTAATAACCATTTACAACACCTAACTACTGAGGCATATTACATTGAATGATGATTTACTTTTTCAGATCAGAGGTGGAGCTCAAGATCTGTACAACTCAAGCCTAATAAAGGCGACTTCATGTACTTCCTATAAAAAGGCAATAACTCGGTTCTACCAAGACTTACAACATTTAATTGTTTTTAATTACATTCAAATTTTAAAATTGAGGGTAAAATGAGAAGGTTGGCACCTCTCTTCTCCTCAAATGCATGTTGATGTGCTAGAATATTGGTGCGTGCTTAGGTGGAAAGTATTATCCTGCATCTAGGAGAAAAAAAATAGAGAGGGTGAGAGCAGAGAATGAATGGCAGAGAGTTGTAAGAAATGTACTATTCAGTAAGTTGTTGAGCTAGGGAAGTAGTGAGAGACTCGATATCAGAGGTTATATTGCAGGATGAGGAACCTGGTGCGATCTAGTCAGCCTCACAGGAATCGAGGAGCCGGTTGAAGAGTGTAAGATATAAGATTGTAAACACATGCTTCATGTCATATTGTTGAACTATAATAAAGAGCTTCAGAGCTAGATCTTTGTGGACATAGCCCAGGAGGGTGTGAACCACGGTAACACTTGTGTTATGTGAATGAATGTATGTGTTTCTATTATTGTTAAGTGGTGAATGTTAGATCAATGAGTTAACGATTTAGATATGGTATTTCACATGCATGAATAGAATGAATGCTATAATCAGATGTTAGACTGAATAAATAAATATTACATGATACAACTGCAGATCTCCTCTCATCCCAGGTTGCAAACACTTGAGTATTACAGCCACCCATAGAGCTATCTCGGTTAGACTATGCAGTACACCCTATGTGATGCGTTTCCTTCTATTTTACTAGGAGGGTCAATAGTTTTATAGGGATTTTGTTGGGATCTTTCTAAGTATGAACCTGGGTCAATCGATGAAAGTAAGGTTGAAATCAGAGTAATGGAATAATAAAGTAGAAGAGTAAAATCTAACAAATAGTAATCATAATATTTCATTCTTAATTTACACGTTAATTGACACTAAAAATAGAGAAACAAATTAACTATTACAAACCTTAGGATATATGAAAGATAAGTGTTTGAAAAATGATTTAATACCCTCAAGTTCACCAACAACATTATATAAGAGATAATATTTGTTCTTAATACTTCATAAATGGGTTATTGTGCCTTCTTAAGCATAGGTACATCATGAATATCATCAAAAATTTCCTCCTCGATAGGAGCAAAGATGTCATGAATCAATCTAGTTGTCCCATCATCTGGCTCAACAATATTATTGGTGTCATCTTCTTCCATAGGATTGACTTGATATCTAATATCCATACTAGCTTCCTCAGCTTCTACAATAGTATTTCTACTACTACTAGGCACATTATCTGGAGCCACACACCTAGGAAGATTCATCTTTATAATTACATACAATCAATAAAATTAGTGTATATAAAAAATATTAAAACGAAAGAAAATTTATAAATACACTCAATACAAAGACATATAATGAATAACTTACCATGGGATGTTATGTATAACCCCCTTCAACATGCCCATACCTCCGAGAATGTTTTTCCATTGTTTTTCTTACAAGTCTTCTTCTATTAAGTCCCTTGCATTGATTGCAAGGGAAATAACATTTCACATCACCTTGTGCCTCCAATGTCAGCCTTAACTTAGCAAGTTTCCTTTATTTCTCTTCATATGTAATGTTTTGCATTGGGATTTCCTATTACAAAAAAATACACTAAACCAATATAAGTACAATATAAAATTATATTATTACAATACAAATGTCATCGAAGATTGGCCCCATATGTACTAGAGAATTAATCCATTGTCATCATCGATTTATTAAAGGTTTATAACAATAGTCAAAAATTACTCAAGAAATCAAAACCATACATTTTTACCACATAATATTCAAAGCTTCACTATAAGAAAGTAAGAAAACCAAACAAGAAAAGAGAACTAGACCAAGACAAAATGTATAGTCATTAAATCTAATTGAATAGACATATTCATACCTATTTCATGTTGGGTATGTGTTGTATTATTTTCATGAATAGAGCTAATGTGTGTGTTGTGCCAATTGTATGGGGGGGTCATAGGGGTGCAAATCCCACCTGTGTGTGGGTTTGGGGGCAGGGCCCCTATAATTTTGTTTTGGCATTTTTTCATCCATTTTTAAGTGGTTTTTTAGCACATTCTTTTCTTCAATGTTTTATAATTCTGGTTAAGGAATTAGGGTTGTTGACTAATATGAGTCCATGATTACAGGTTTGGATGTCGTAGGATCATATATATAGATATATATTGTATTTTATTGTAAAAAATTAATATATTATGAATAGATATTAGAGGTGTGAATCTAAACAGGTTGTTGGTTTTCCCGGTTTGGGATTCCAGGGTAAAATATTTGTGTAATGTATGTATGTTGCATTGTATATTTTATTTTTTTATTAAGACTTTGTTTGCAGTAATTTATTGTACAAGGTTAAATTCTACATTTCCTAGGAAACAATTTATGTCCCCAAATAAAAGAGGGTCTAAGGGTTATGGATCCAATGCGTGTATTTAAAAGGAAACAAAAAAATATCAAAAAATTCTAACCTTCAAACTACAAAATCCGAGCTATGGAGATAAATAATTGAATCTAAAACAAGTAGCGCATGTACAAAAGACTAATATTTCATTCATCAAACAATGACCAGAAAAATATTTTATAACTTTCGCACCTACAAAAAAATAATTAAATTCAATCACCGGCATTATAATTCTCACGAACGTTGACTATGTCAAAGTTGACCAGGTCAGTGACCATTAAACCATTTTGAAATGAGTAGTTGGAATTTTCTAGGTGAGTCGCAAGACCAACATAAGTTTGTAGCTATATCAATTATCTTCCATCTCTATATTGACGAAATTTTGTCTCTAGAAAAACAAAAGTGTGCTGCTAGATCAATGAAATATCATCGCAAGATTGATGGAACTGGAAGTCCTTCGAAAGTACAACACACATTTGGGGCATCATGTAGTAATTTGCGACGGTATGGTTAAATTTAGCCTTATCCTCAAAATGTTTCATCGAATGTTGACCGCATATGTAGTAGTGACAATTTCGCTATCTGAAACTACCCAACAAATAATTTATAGCAAAAATCCCAAGATGACTCATTTAAAAATGAAATCAGGATGAGTCAAAAAGCCTATCTTTTGTAGTCTATATCTCTGAAAGTATAATGACCCAAAGCCTAAAAGTTTTACTAGAAATACCTTCGTATGTCTCGTAAGTAACCTCTAAATTTCGCCATGTGATGCAACACAAAAAAAAATTATAGTGAAAATTCCAAGATGATTCGCTTGAAGTAGCAAAACCCTAGGATCAATGCTCTTGATACCAAATATTATGAACCAATGCCTTGAGAATGTTTAAAAATCAATAAATATAGTCCACTTTTAGGGGAAACCTCCTTTTACAATATATTCAATTTAGAATACAAGATAAGATGATCCTAATACTAAGTCTTATTTGTATATATATAGGATACAAACACTACTTGATTATAATGAAAGGATGCAATGAAGGGTTCTGACCTACATACAAATATAGCACTATAAATGTAATAATTTAATATAAAGGGATTAATAATGAGTTTTATACATAACATGTGGCTTTGTCTAGGGATTAACGAGCTACTCAACTAAAATTTTAGTTTCCACAAAAATTAGAACACTTAATCGTCTACAATATGCCATGTGAAAATGTTGTAGCACAGAGTTTACATACTTACTCTAGCTCAACCGAAGTTTTCTAGTTTCTTTATCTTTCCTAATCTTCTTTCCTAAGATATATTTTTCAACCCAAAAGTTATTCATATCAAATTGTGTTGAAAGTTGATACTTCAAATAATAAATCACATCTTTAATGTTACCAAAGAACAACATATCATCTACATATAAAGTGATGACAAGGAAATGACCACCATATTGTTTGTAATGCACATAGTGATATGATTTGGATCTCTAAAATCCCAATCCCAACACAAAACAATTGGCATTACATTCTGGGAGACTGTCGGAGACCATATAAAGATATTTTTTACTTGCAAACCAATGAATCTTTTCCTTTTTCAACATAGTGTTGTAGCCGTGTCATATAAATATCCTCCTTTAAGTCACCATGTAGGAATGTTGTTTTCACATCCATATGTTTTATCTATGAGTCAAAGGCTTATACTACATATAACCTAATACATGTTAACATAGTAAATGGGTAAATATCTCATCAAAGTCTATCCCTCAACCTAAGAATGTCCTTTTTCAACCAACAATGACTTGTGATTTTCATCATTTCCATCTAAAATGATCTTCGTTTTGAGTGTCCATTTACATCCAATGGGTTTTTGTTCATCACACAATAATACTAAGTCCCATGTATCATTGTTTATAAGTACAACCATTTCCTCATCCATGGACAATATCCATGACTCCTTCTATTCCATCTTTGTTGCCGCTTTTAGAGTTCTAGGCTCATTGGTGTTAGCAAATAAATAAAATATGCATCTAAAATCAGACAAGATATAATTATATCAGTCTTCTTTCTTCTTTTTTCTAAGTGGGCCTCTTTAATGTTTGTGGTGGAGTGTTTTCCTCCTCTTTCAAACTCTCTGAACCTTCCTCATCACGTCCATCATGAAATTCTTGTTCATTTTTTAGTTCATATTTTTCAATATTGGGGGGTAGATGAACCATTGTCTTCTTTTCATCCTCTTCTAACTACACCACTATGGGAGAAGAATTAACTTCTTTGAAAATAAGCTTCATGCTATAAAAACCAATTCTAGTTGTAGGATCCCAAAACTTGTATCTTTTGAAACACCAAAACCATATCAAATGAAGATACATTTCACAACCTTGTTATCCATCTCCAATTACTTCTCCTTAAGCACATGAGCATATTCCTCATAACCAAATGAATGAAGATGTTAAAGTAAAGGATTCTTTCTCGTCCATACCTCGATAAGGGTCTTATCCACAAGAGATGATGTGGAAGATCTATTAATAAAGTAACATGTAGTAGAAATTACATTTTCCTAAAACTTATTCTCTAAGTCAGTTCCACTAAGAATACTCATAGCTCTCTCCATCAATGTTTTGTTCATCCCTTCTACAAATCCATTCTACCGAGGGCTATCTGGAGTTGTCTTATATATTTTAATTTCATTTTTCTTACAAAACTTATCAAACTTTGTATAACAAAACTCACTACTATTATCAGTCCTCAACATTGTAATCTTCCTACAAGTATGATTTTCTAACAAATATTTAAACTCCTTAAAAATTGACAAAAAACATGAGATTTATTTCAAAGAAAACACAACAATGTCCTTCTAAAATAATCATCAATGAAGGACACATAATACAAATACTTGGAAATCAAAAGAACATTAACTAGAACTAATACATCATAATGAATTAAGCCCAACAACGCAGAAGATTTGTAAGAACTAGGATAAAATTGATCAATGATCTATTTTCCATATATGCAATGCTGGAAAAAATCAAATTCAAGAGAACAATAATTCAATCAATCAACAAGATTTTTGTTTTTCAAGGATCGTAGGCCCTTCTCATCTATATGGTCCAATCTTCAGTGCCATAGTGTTATCCCTAAATTCTACAACAGACTTCTATGGAACAAGAGCTAGGGCACCTCAGTTATTGCAATGTTTTAAACTTGTAGGTCAAGATTGGGTTTATGGATCAAGGAGTAGGATTATGATGGAAAGTATTAAAATGTTGACTCTCTTCAATTAAATAATGAGAAACATTTCACTTAGTCAAGAGTATTCATATTGATAGACTAGACAAAGATAATTGAAAGTACAGAAGAATGAGAAAAGAATATAAGTTGACAATCTATTGGCTTATATGAAGCAACAATTCAAGTTAAACAAGATATTTTGATAATCTAAATAAATCTTTAGATGCAAATCTTTGAAACAGGTAATGTATCAGTAAATAAATCACTGAAACTATAGTTGAAACAAAGAGAAACAAATGCTTTGCATATATTTAAATTGCACTTAAATAAAACTAACAAAGATGAAACCATAAGAAGACAATCTAACCATCAGGATGTTAAATTTTTTGAGTATAAAACACTGCATACAATAAGAACTCTATAATTTCTAGATATATGCTTTCTTTTCCAATCCCAAAAATTGAACCCTTACTTTCTCTTTTGATTTTTTATTTATAGAAAAAGAGTAGCTCCAGATTTAGATTCCAAATTTCAAAATCTAGTTTCAGTTACAATTGCATATTAAGCTACACTATTAGATAACAACTATAACCTATTTACATCAAATTAAGCAAAGAATTCACCCAAGAGTCTAGGTGAGAGATCCTCTATTTTAGGATAAGATCTTTCACTCCTAACACTTCTCTTTGATCTTAACAAAATATGATCCAAAATAACTATCTCAAAGGAACATATGTGGAAGAAATATCTTCTTGATTTTTAGCCTTGATTTAGTCTTTGTGGTTCATAAAAGTGAGCCTTCAAATCTCCTTTAGGGTGATAGAAAACTTCAGAAACAGAGGTGTTGCTAAAAGCATTGTCTTTTTGTAGTGCAAATCAAAACTAGGGAACTGTGTAATCTTAACAAGTGATATTTGCAATTTAAACAATTATTTTAAATTTTTAGCCAGATTTTTGGAAAAACATAATGGCTTCAACACCTTCAAAAACTCAAGATCCATAATACAATCTTGTAGATTTTCCTCTTAAAAAAGAATAAACAAGGATAAGGTGTGGATTGAGAGAGGGTATGGGGCTTCACCTTGTTAATCAATATCTTATCAAGTTTATTCATAAAGAGAGTTTTCAAATTATAAAAATTTATGTCAATGTATTATAGGTAATGGGGGTAGATGAATGATACATGAGGCATATAGGTATTTGGGGTTATAGAATTCATCTCATAAAATATAAAGATATCTAGTAAAAATGAGGTTTTTTTTATTAAAAAGATGTTTTGGGAGGGGTTTCAACAAAGGTTTTTGTGAAATATTTATCAATATTTAGTGAAATTAGAGATATTATTTAATAATTGAGTAAAGATCTTATATGTGGTGAAAATATTCCAAACATAACGGTAAAATCATTAAATATGAGAAAGTCAAATTACCTTCACAACATACTCATTCACAACCCCATTGTGTCAATTATTTATATATTTTTTACCTTAATCATGTCATCTAATTGTAGATTTGAATAATTAAAAAAAATAATTGCAAAGTTGATGGTTGAATTCATAGTGGGACCCTCCCATGATCGGAACCTACAATTAAATTAAGAATAGTCTATATTTTAAAATACCTCTTATCTTTTCTATTTTAACCAATAGATGATCCGAATCTACAATCAAATTTTAAAATAACCTATATTTTAAAATAACACCTTTTATCTTTCTCTTTCTGTTGACCAATGTTCCAAATTATTTGTCAACGTAACTAACCACGATTTTTTAAGGTTCAGCCTCGGTCAAAATTTGGTGAAAGAAAGAAACAAAAAAAAAAGGGGGGGCAATTGTTCAAGTTTTGTGCGAGTTTTAAAACAAAAATTTGAAAGGGTGGCGGATATATACATGTATCCAAGTCAAAAGCCAACAATTAAGCCCACTCTATATAAATGTGCATTCAAAATCATGTGGGTGTATTGGCGAAACCAGCCAATATATAACAAAGAGACTCCGGTGTCAATCTTACACAATTCTTGGGAAATTTCAACAATCCCCATGTTTCATTATTTTCCAAAAGTTGGCAGAACTTATTCAAACTGTTATCACAATTATTCCAAGATTCCAGTAACGTTGACGAAACCGCTTATTCAAGTCATTTCTCAAATCTCTATTTCGGATTGCCACAGTATACACTACATTGCATGGATGATGTTGATCAGGGTGGACCTGTCGTTGATCCTCCTCCGAAGGGTTGGTGCCGAGAAAGTTCTGTGGTGTTAAAAACAATCACAGAAAAATAGACGACCGTTCTTGGAAAAGAACAATACATCATAAATCATTCACCTTCTGCTGGAAAAACGTCTCTGTGGGAGGTATTTTATTAAAAATAAAATAAAAAGCATTTTATATCATCAAAGTCCAGGACAATATCAAAGACAGGCTCACATATATGTGAGCAATCAAAGACAGGACAATATTAAGGATGAAAATTTATCTTCAAAGGTAGAAATCTTAGTAAATATTACTAGTCTTTAATATAATGTTTGTGTTTGCTGGCTTTTTCCCTTTAGCTTTCAACCAAGAGGAATTGAATGACCGACTAAATTAAAATAATTTAACTACTCAATTTAACCCCTAAAACTATCTATGCTCATGACTCAGGAAACACACTACAAAAAGCTAAAAAAGAAGAAGATACATGTAGATTTCTTTACCATCTAAAACAGTATTAAACAACCTTTAAAAACATGATAAAATATTTGAGGGACCAAGAGCAGTAACAGCACATGATCAGTAATATAAGAGTAATAAAAATGCTGTTTAAAATGGTTTATAATAAAGAAAGTATGTAATTAAGGATTAGTTAAATCAATTTAGTTAAATCTAAAGAGTTAGGATATTTACATTTCCTTAAATTTTATCAGTCAAATTACTGTTTGGAAGGATTTCTTGTCTCATACATTAAAACTCTTATACCATTTTAGTGTCTGACTTAGACGCTAAGTTAAAATTGAATTATTATTATTATTAAATATTTTAATAAAAAAGAAAACCAACACTGTTTCTAAAACCTTAGAGCCGGTTGTCATCTCAAACCTTCAGAAGTTGGATAATGGAGATATTTGTAATTCCTCAGTTGACAAGTAAACGTGATCTTAATTGTGTCGAAAACCTTATAGCTGGTTGCCGTCTCAAACCTTCAGAAGTGGATGGGGAAGATTTTGTAATTCCTCAGGTAACAAGCAAATACACATTGAGATCGTGCAAATTTCATATAACCAGTAAGAGATTGTGCAAGATTTTGTAATTCCTCGGGTAACAGGCAAATACACATTGAGATCGTTCAAATTTCAAAATACCAGTAAGAGATTGTGCAAGATTTTGTAATTCCTCAGGTGACAAGCAAATACACATTGATTTCGTGCAAATTTCAAATAACCAGTAAGAGATTGTGCAATATGCAAATAAGGCACGGTTCAATATGCAAATATAACTATCTTCGAGTTAATGCAAATAGAAACAGCTAGCAAAATTGAAACAAAAAGTGGAGAAATTGAGAAGGCAATACACTAATATGAAATAATGCAAATAGAAACAGCTAACAAAATTGAAACCAGTAGTGGAGAAATTGAGAAGGCAATACACTTAAATGGAAACAAAACAGTCTGGATAAAAATGCTCTAACAGTGTATAACTAACACATTCGTCCCACTGATCTTCCATTGCTCATTAAAAAACCATTGATTGAAATGGTAAGACACTTATTGTTGATTAAAAAATCATTAATCGAAATAGTAAGCTAATTAAGAATGTATTTCACACCACRGGATCTTGGCCGGTCCAGKGTGGAAATAAGTAAACCAACTGCCCAAAAKAAATAATGTCAATACATTGAACAGATCAACTGTTGTTTAGTCATACTCTCTTAATTTTGAATATCGCTTTGCAGCCACWGAACTTCTTCTCCTGTTCTTTGATAGTGTCAAGCTTCGGTCTCCAGGATSGGTCTTTGGGTGTGACCAACTTCTCATAATCCTTCTGCATGTCTGGAGTATTGCACAGCCTATTCTCGTTAGCTGTGGAATCCCTTTCGACTGCATGCCCACGTTCATCGATGTTAATTCTTCCGTCCTCCATAATCTTTGTAATAAACTGTGGGGACACTCTGATTCTACGGCTTCCGTTCACGCCGCTGCTCTCTATCTCGAACGGCTCGCAGTGAGCAGAGGCGCGTTCGATACTGCGAAGAGGAGCTGTTGACACGCCAGTAGTGGGAGTAAGTGGAGACGGTGCTGATAATATGGAAGCAATCGATACGAGCGTTAACTCAGACTGGAAAAACAGCTCAGGCAGAAGGAAATACTTGTTCTCCATCTGCAGTACATCGTTCCCAGACAGCGCTGCCGTCCTCTGGCCAATGTAGAAGGAGTCTGAGTGGCATACTAAATGCTGCGGGAATCCCTGCATAATTTGACCAGCGGTTACGGGTTTACGAATGATTCGGATGGTACCGTCTGGGCGAACCAGCTGGATAGTTTTCGTCTCCATAGCCATGCAGCACGCGGAGTTGCCCATATTTTTTTGCCAGTAAAGCATAGCACATCATGCAGGTAGATGCATTCCGGAAGTGGGGTGATATTTAAATCGCAGAGACGGTGGTAATACAGTTAATGACTGGACTGTAACATTGACTTTGACTGGATTAAACTGTATGCATGTAGAAAGTATGGTGGGAATATTACGATCATAACGGTAAAATGGTCTAAAATGTGATCTGGCATCGTTCTATCTTTGGAAATTGTAACGGTCAACATTTGTAAACATAACGGCCAGCATTCTTTCAACTCCCCTAATGAGTCAAATTTAATATTCAATAAAATGAAGTGCTCTTTTTCGATGTTTGAATAGAAATGAAGTCATACATTGTGCGTGCCTAGGTAAGTGTGAACGATGATAAGCTGTCTTGGCCAAGACATGGATGTTTTGGTTTTGAAACTTTGAATCCGAAATCACATCAAATGTGTGCTTAGCTAAGCATTTGAATGTTGTATTTCGCTTTTAATTTACTTACCAGAATTAAACAAAGTTGGGGAGCCATACCAAGATTATGTAATTTACTTACCAGAATTAAACAAAGTTGGGAGCCATACCAAGATTATGTAGATTGAAATAGATTGAAAGTATATTTTAGTATTAAATTATTGTGTTAAGGGTTTTTTTCTTGAAAAAAAAAAGGTTTTATATATCAATTTGGTGTAATTTGGTGTAGTTTGATGATGATCTTAAAATTAAATTATTATTATTATAATATCTATTTATTTTAGAGTCTTATTTAAATGTTTAAAGAGACATTTATTTAAATTTTAGTAGTTTAGGTTTCGTCAATTACAAGTTACGAGAAAATCTAAGATTTAAAAAATTTTGAAATTGAAATTTAATTCTTATGAATAAATAGTAATATTAAACACTTATGTTAGTAAAAGTCTTTTATCACTTGGTGTTGGCTTTGACTTCTGTTCATAAAATTTTTTATTAAATAATTATTCATTTTCTTTCAAGTTGAGAGCATTTGCAATAAGGTTGTATGAGAACATTACTGTGAAGTTTAGGAACACTAAGAATTGGTGAAAAAGTTAATTGTAATATAGGAGTTAAACAAAGTTGTCAAATATCCCCTACCCTTTTTGGCATAAACATTGACAAGTTAGAAGGTTGTTCAAAGTTGTCACATATCCCCTATCCTTTTCGGCATAAACATTGACAAGTTAGAAGGTTGTTTGGAAGAGAAGTAGGTTGTCTCTTCCCGACCTAAAAACTTATTATGGACTTGAAAATAGGTCTCAATTAGTAGGCCTTTGCCTATGAGATAAAAAGAAACTCCTCTTTGAGATTCTCCTCACTTATGTGATCTTATATGGTGATGAAGTTTGGGGTGGCAACATCTCTAGAGAATTATGGAGAAAGATAGAGAAAACGAAAAAATTGTTTCAAAACTTATAATAGGAAATACGCCACATCCTATGAGGCTTCCTAACATTGTTTCAAACTCCAGCCAAAGTTACCACATGTAGCTCAAGCCGGGTTGGCATCTAAAGATGCTGAGTCTAGACTAAATCATTGGAGAATTAAGGAAGAGGTCATTATACACACTAATGATAATATTTAAAATATTATTACATCTAAGTTTAGAAATTGTGTTACAATGAAATTAGAGAAAACAAAACTAATGTAGTGTATGTTGTTGATCAACTTTAATCTAGAAGATCCAAATATCTCTATGTTTTGACTAGCATAAAGAAGAAAATCAACATTGCTAACATGATAACAAACTTGTGTAAGCTCCATGGTGAAACATGGAATTGGACAATTCCTAAAACATTGTTTTTGTACTTAAATTTTCATTATTAGGATGGTAATTTGGGTAACTTTAATTTATTAATTTTTTAAGTAAATTAATAAAAAAATTATTATTTTGTTTTGGCGAAAGAGAATGGAGAGAAGTATTTTAAAATTTTGATAGTTTTGGTTTGTTGAGTTACAAGCTACGAAAATCTTTAACCTTAAAAATATTTTGAAATTGAAATTTAATGTGGACACCATCCTATGAAGACACAAAAATATTAAACATTTATGTTAGTAAAAGTCTCTTATCACTTGGTGTTGGCTTTGGCTTTAGTTCATAAAAAAATAATTAAATGATTATTCATTTTTTTTTCAAGTTGAAAGTTGTTGCAATAAGGTTGTATGAGAATATTAGTGCCAAGTTTAGGAACACTAAGGATTGGTCAGAAAAAATAATTATAATATAAGAGTTTTAAAGAAAGGTTGTACCATGTCCCCCATCCTTTTTGGCATATACATTGACATGTTAGAAGGTTCTTTGGAAGAGAAGTAAGTTTCCTCGGCCCAACTTTAGTTTTTATATTCATCATCCTTCTTCTTTATGTCATTGATATTATTCTTATGGTGAAGAGTCTCTATGCTCTTGACAAACAACTAAAAAATCTCAAGATTTTTTTTTTAGTATGGATATGGATGTTAACACCGACACAACAAAGGTTACGATAATTAAATTCAAAAGGATCACATATGTTGATTTCATGTATGGCAACAAGAACTTGGAGGAAGTGACTTCATACAAATGTATCAGAATCGATCTTCATCACAAGCTTAACAACAACTATAGCATTGAGAAAAGGATAAATGAAGGGTGCAAAGTTTATTATGGAATTGAAAATAGGTGTAAATTAGTAGACCTTTGGTTGTGGAATAAGAATAAACTCCTCATTGAGACTCCCATCACTTATGTTATCTTATATAGTGATGAAGTTTGGGGTCACAACATCTTCAGAGAATTATGGAGAAAGTAGAGAAAATGAAAAAGTGTTTCAAAAATTATAATGTCAAAATTAAAGGCAATACACCACATCCTATCCTTTTTCAAAAAATAAAGTATTTCCCCCATTGAAACTATGGCTATGACTAGGTCCATAATCTACAAGAACAAAATAAACAAAATGGAAGACAAGAGGCTTCCTAACATTGTTTCAAAATCCAACCAAAGTTAGCACATGTAGCTCAAGTGAGTTTGGCATAAAGATGCCAAGTCCGGGCTAAATCATTGGAGAATCAAGGAAGAGGTCATTCTATAGAGTAACACTAATATTAAAAATATTATTACATCTAAGTTTAAGGAGAAATTGTGTTGGGGTAAAGAAATTGGAGGCGAAAACAAAACTAATATATTATATAGAGTTTATCAACTCTAATCTAGAATATCAAAAACATCCCTATGTTTTGACTAGTGTAAAAAATAAAATAACATTGCTAAAATAATAACAAACTTTTGTGAGCTCCATGGTGAAACATGGCATTGGACAATTCCTAAGACAATGTGGGTCTAAAAAAGTTGTCATCTTTGTGACATAAGGAGGGTTGAAGCTGAAAATCACTTTATCTTACAATGTATTTCATACACTCACAATATATCAGAATTTCAAAATTTAAAGAAAACCAAGTAATTCCTCAACTTTTTAAAGGTTTAATAGAACAAATTTAATCTCGAAGGATGTTGATGATCATTAAAATAAGTCTTTATTTGATATATGTTAAATATTAAGAAGAACTTATAAAAAATAAAAATAAAAGTCATAATATTTAAATATTTTTAATTAAAATGAATTTGTATTTTTTAAAATAATTTTAATAGGTGGATAATCTATCATCAATACTTTTATATTTTATAAATGATTAAGTTCATTCTATATTTTTATGGTTAAGAATATGTGTTTTTCATTTAAAGATTAAAAGGTCAAATCGAGAGGGGGTAGGGTATGTATGCCTTCATAGACTTTAATAGTCAAATAGTTATACTTAGAAGGTCTCTTGTCCCATAAACAAGGGGACGCTCTGATCTTAAATTAAATTATTATTATTATGATCCATATTGTAAGGTTCTTGTCAACAGAGCCTTATAAAAGCAGAAAAAAAAAAGATTTATTTTAAGGAAATGTTATCCTAACATTTTTAATACTTCATAACCAGCATATAACCAATAACCAACATATACAAAATTTATTGAATTGATCATAATAAGCTTATGAACAACCACATAACACTACAGATTCCTTAAATACATAAAACAAATACATAAATTAAAATACCTTTGTCTGATGCTAAACTCCCACTTGTCTGGTTGTCCTCCCTACTGTCTTGCCCAACTTCTTGCTTGAACAAGCCCTGCCCAAACCAACTAACCACCCAGCTAGCTAGGAGCAGCCTGTCTAGCTCCCTAGCTACAGGATACAGAAAGGAATCCTGTCCCCCATGCCCAAAACCCTCAACAACCCTGTGCCCCCTACAATGGTTCACCAAAACTCCCAATATCAAACTCCCCACACCAGAAAATATCCAAACAGAAATCCAGTCCCCCCTCCAAAATGCTTCCTCCCTCCAAAATCATAATCCCCCTCTCCTATAGGACCCTTTCCTGTCATATCTCCCCCTTCATTGACTCTCCTCCCCTCCATTAATTAACTTATCCCCTCCTTTATTATCTTATCCCCTCCTTTATTACCTTATCCCCTCCTGTCATAAGTAAGTTTCAAAAGGATTAATTCTAAGTTATTAAGCCCCTTAATTTAATACCCATGTCATTGAATGTGATATGTAATCAATCAATCAAAAGTTATAAACAATTAATTAATAAATAAATAAATAAATAATATTATTAATACTAATCATTGTTTAACTAAAACCATATTAGGACAATTAATTATCTAATTAATTTTACTTAATAATCCCTAAGCATCTATTTAACCAGGGTTGTTACATACACCCACCCTTCAAGAAACTTTGTCCCGAAGTTAAGGTATCTCATGATACAAAGGAAAATAAACATGGTTCAACACATTCATAACAATTAACTGACATTATTAGTAAGTAAGCCAAGAAAACTCATACATACTAATGTACATGTACAAGAAATGCATGTGTAGCTAGTACATACAAGTCTCATGCATGTACTAATAGTCAATAACTATCACCCTTATAGTAATATATGTATGCATCCAATCCAATCAACAAGACTATTCTTTTTATAAAAGACAATAAACCAATCAAATGTTTGCAAAATTCTTTAATTACAATTATCTAGTTCAACAATTTTATTTCGACAACTATGGTTTAGTCACATAATTATGAATATTCATATATACACATTTTCTTTTTAGAAGGGAAAAATAGTAAATTCCACCATAAGACAAATCTCCATACTTTCTCAACTATTTCTACTCATCCTTCCTCCCTAAATTACTTGCATCTCCATTCCTATCCTTCCTCTGCTGGACTATCTTGGAGCGTCAACTATATTGACCTAAGTCCAAATAGAACCCGTAAGCAGAAGTGTCACTATCTTGACCAAGCTTCCCCAGTAGACAACTGACAGTCATCATCACATGTCTAGGGGAGCGTGAGATAACATTGTCCTCCGATGACTTTAGGTTTTAGAGGATACATGGTGGGAAATTCCTCCACCCCTCCTAATCATAACTAGGGTCCACACCCTACAATGGAGTATACAGTGGCACTGTGTTGTTGGGAGTTTTGTCATCGTTTATTCGGTTTTGGGTAGTTCTCATCACCTGAAATCCTGCACTGGTCCAAATACCATGGCAATGCATCCAAACCAATATAATTTCACACGCAAATAGTCATACCATAATGTTTCTCAGCTAGCGGTCATGACATCCACTTTCATCATCATTATCCCTTGGCCATTTCATAGTCCATAACCTCCAGATTAGTCTATAACACAAACTCATACATTTCTATGCATTATCATCATGTAATTTCACACAATCATCATTTCAATTCGGTATCCATGTACCAACAACTTAAAATCAAAGTTTTCAAGTTAGAAATAGATCACATAATATCCCATAATTCAATTTCGACACCCATTCATAAAATTATCATTTACCAAATAGATTGCATCCTATCCAACATAATTCTAATAGCATTTAAACCTTCATAGGATTCACATTCACACAAGATGTCGCATCATATACATCATCATCAATAACATTTCAACATTCATAAAATTTAAATTCACATAGTAGATCGCATTATATCCATCATTATCAATAACATTTAGACATTCATAAAATTTACATTCTCACAATATATTGCATCATATCCATCATTATCCGAATATATTTAACATTCATAAAGGTTCATATGTCTTAAAAGTTTAAGTGTATCATTTAATAGTTTCACTGTGAGTAGAAAGTAAAAGTGTAGGCCTCAGTTAATCCTGGTTGTCTAAGTCAAAAGGTGGTGTTACATACACCCAACCTTAGAGAAACATATTCTCGAGGTGGTCAAAAAAGTGAGGGATAGTCTTGTCGTAATGTCTCGGCATCTTCCCAAGTAGCAGATCCTGGACTATACTTGTCCCATTAAAACTTAACTTGGTCTACCAGAAGGTTCTTGAGCTGTCGGACTCTACGGTCCAATATGCGTAATGGTTCTACCATGAGGGTTCCCACGTCTGATACCTGCAATTCCTTCCAATTTAGTTTATGTGATTCATCAACAACATAATGACATAAAACATATACATGGAAAACATTATGAGTTTTATGCAAGTGGGGTGGCAGTACGAGATGATAGGCAACGGGTCCAATTTTCTCTTGGATTCTGAATGGCCCTATAAATCGAGGTGACAACTTTGTCCCCTTCCCGAACCGTATGGTACTCTTATTAGTCCTGATACAAATAAAAATCTGGTCTCCAACTTCATAACTTCGGTCAGTCCTGTGTGCATCCGCATAACTTTTCTGCTTATCTTGTGCTTCCTTTAGTCTCTGCCTAATCTAAATCACCTGTTCCTCCATCTCTCGAATCAATTTTGGCCCAACTGTTACTCGATCTTCTAATCTTTCCCAACTCAATGGCATTCTACATGGCTTTCCATACAAATCTTTGTAGGGTGGCATTCCAATGGAGCTATGAAAACTGTTATTGTAGGCAAACTCTACCAAAGGTAGGTACTTCTCCCACTGGGTTTGATTATCCATGACATACATCCCAAGCATGTCTTCCATGACTTGATTTACTCTCTCAGTTTTCCCATATTTTTTTGGATGATAAGTTGTGCTTAAGTTCAACTGAGTCTCCAACACTGACTGCAAACTTGTCCAAAACCTAGAAGTGAATTTGGAGTCCCTATCTGTAATGATCTTCTTAGGTATCCAGTGCAAATGGATAACCTCACTTAAAAACACATGTGCCACGTCAGTGACATCATAAGTGTTTGTTACCAAAATAAAATGAGCACTCTTGGTTAACTTATCCACTATCACAAGAATGGAATTGTGTCTATGAGATGTGAGTGGAAACCCCACAACAAAATCCATAGAGATGACTTCCCACTTGAACATAGGAACATCATGTGGTTGTAGGAGGCCTACCAGGTGATGCTGGTAGGCCTTCACTTGTTGACACTTTAGGCACTTGGCGACAAAATGGACTATATTTCACTTCATGCGTACCCAGAAGAAGAGATTCCTCATGTCTACATACATCTTCTTCACACCCAGATGCACACAATAAAGTGCTCTATGGGCTTCCTTCAGTATGATGCTTCAAATATCCCCATTTTTAGGGATGTACATCCTTCCTCGATATCTTAACAGTCTGTCTGCTTCTAGACTATATCCTTCATACTTTGGATGTAACTGCCTCCGGCTCTGGAGGGTTGAAGTAACCTCTAAATACTAATTGTCTCCTTGGAGTTGCGTCAACACATGTTCCCTCAGATTGACCTTTAACGGTACCAAGGAGAAGACACATGGTCTCCTACTCAAGGCATCTGCGACCACATTTTCCTTCCCCTTGATGTACAAAATACCAAAATCGTACTCACTCATAAACTCACTCCATCGCCTTTGCCTGGCATTCATATCCCTTTGAGTGAAGAGATGTTTTAAACTTTGATGGTCCATTTTGAGCTCAAAGTTTCACCCCACAAGATAGTGCTTCCAAAGTATCAGAGCTAGCATTACAGTTGCCAACTCTAAATCATGTTTCGTGTATAGCTCTTCGTGTTTTTTCAACTTCCTTGATGCATAAGCTATCACTCCTCCATCCTACATTAGCATGGCCCCCAACCCTTGCTTCGAGGCATCCATGCAGACTGTGAAGTCCTTTTCCATATCTGACACTCGTAGAATAGGCGCACTAGTTAGTAACCTCTTAAGCTCAATGAATGCACTATCACATTCTTCCGTCCATTCATACCTGACCCCCTTGCACTGCAAAGTGGTGATTGGTTTCACTATTTTTGAGAATCCTTCCACAAATCTCTAGTAATAACCTGCTAGCCCCATGAAGCTTCTCACCTCATGGGCATTTTTCAGCACTAGCCACTCCATAATGGCCTTTACCTTTTCTGGGTCCATAGAGATTCCTTCACCGGAAATGATATGACCTAAATAGTGGATCTCTTTCTAAAAGAAGGAACACTTCAACAACTTCCCATACAATTTGTTCTCTCTAAGACAGGACAACACCACTTGTAAGTGTTCATCATGTTCTCTTTCATTCTTGGAATAGATGAGGATGTCATCTAGAAAGACTTGTACAAAATGGTCTAAGTACTTTTGGAATGCGTCGTTCATGAGGCTCATGAATACTTCTAGCGCATTGGTCAATCTGAAAGGTACTACGACAAACTCGTAATGTCAAACGAAGTTTGAAAGGCAGTTTTTGGGATATCGCCTTCCTTAATCCTTATCTGATGATACCTTGATCGCAAATCAATCTTTGAGAATATCGTTTCTCCTTTCATCTAATTGAAGAGGTCATCTATTCGCAGCATTGGGTTCCTATTTTTCACTATAGCACGACTCAAGTCCCTGTAATCTATACACAGTCATAAGGATCCATCCTTCTTCTTTACAAAAATTACTTGTGCACCCCAAGGTGAGACACTCGGCCTTATTAGCCCTAAGTCCAGTAACTTTTTCAACTGCATTTGCAATTCACAAAGTTCTGGTGTTGTCATCCGATACAGAGTCTTGGAAATTGGTTTTGCACTAGGTTTTAGCTCAATAGTAAAATCAAGCTCCCTCTCAAGAGGTAAACCTGGTAACTCATTTGGAAAAACATCCTTAAATTCTAATAATACTCGGTACTGATCTAATGAGGGTCCCTTCCTTTAATTCACTGCTTCCACTACATATAGTCGACACCCTTGTCTCAAGCATTGCTTAACCTTCATAGTTGAGATAAAGCATAATGACACTTTTTGTCGTACACCCTGGATCTCCATTGGCCTCCCTTCATCGTCTACACAGAACACCCTTTTTGTGAAACAATCTACCAAAGCTCGATGAGCTTATAACCAATCCATTCCAATGATAAGGTTGTACGCCTCGAGAGCAATGATGTACACCTTCAACCTGGTAGTACACACTCCCAGGTCTACCATACAATTATCGACACTAGGTCCTACTGCTTGTTTTTCCCTCGAAGCCATCTCATCTTGTTAAAAGTCATCGTTCTCGTAGGTTTCCAACCCACTCTTTTCTAATGCAGATGGTGAAATGAAACTATCTGTCGCACTAGAATCAAATAAAATATTAACGTTGATATGATTTAACGTACCTGATGACTCCACCGCCGTGGATTGATGTTCGGCCTAGCGATTATTAACTGCTGTGTAAATTTGGTGGCTACTACTTGCTCTTCCCATCAGGTCCTTTCCTTCTCTATGCACGAACCCTGATTGTAACTTTGGGCAGTCACACTGGTAATGGGGTCCTCCACATCCCCAACAGGTAACATGAGATTGAACCTGCGCATTGTTATGTGATTGTCTCTGAAATGAGTTCCTTCCCCTAGAACCCCTACCCCTACTAGCTGTTCCCTGAGATGGCCATGGACTTGTCTGCGTCGTTGGTGATGAATGAGATGCTACACTTGCTGCCATTAAAATCCCTATGGTTATTCTCCTTGGTGTGACTCTGTTACCATATGGAGGTGACCTTGAACCCCCTCCCCTGGGAAATGTCCTAGGGGTCTTCCCCACGAATCCAAGATGATGCAGAAAGGAAGGTCTCGTACCTCCAGTTAATTTCATGTGTTCCTCCGCATAATGCACATTTTCCATAGCTTACTCTATTGAATACGGTTTCCACATCTGCACCATAGCCCTTATTTTAGGGTTCAATCCATCGATGAAGCGCTTCACCTGTCATTGGTCATTATCCATATACGAAACATATTTGACCAATTCCATAAATCTGATCTCATATTCTTCTACAGTTTTGTTTCCTTATACTAAGGCATGAAACGCCCCTACCTGTTGTTCCTCATAGTAAGCTGGCAGATATTTCCTTCGAAACCTCTCCTCGAAAAGTTCCCAAGATATTGTGTCTGGGGTAAGATGCAGTTGTCTTTCCAGGT
Organism: Picea glauca; assembly: GCA_000966675.3. Classification (NCBI taxonomy): domain Eukaryota; kingdom Viridiplantae; phylum Streptophyta; class Pinopsida; order Pinales; family Pinaceae; genus Picea; species Picea glauca. The sequence goes on along the minus strand of JZKD02S2131523.1, from coordinate 118,449 downwards.
TTCCCCACCAGTTCAAAGCGCTGTCTCTTAACTGAAAAATCCCTATCTTCTCCTTTGAGTTGGACGCATAGTCCTTTAAGGAAAACACCTTGTCATGCCTTCCAACCATTCTTCTACGCGTTCATTGGCGCGATTCCCAGTAAACTACGAAAGTTTGATCTTTTGCAGTTCTCGAGTGATGTATTCGGGTGGAGTTCCTCCCTCTAAATCCCTCGATGCTTCTGGATTACCCATTCAATATGGTGGGGGTTCCACTTCGGTCTCTGCTAGTTGTCGCCCCTTTAAAGTCTCATGTATGGCCTCTAACGAGTGCAGTATGAGAGCTAGTTCGGGCGATGGTGGCGGTGGCGCTAGCAGTGTTGGTGGTGCCTGCGACGATGCTCCTCTACCTCGATTCCCTCGAGTCCTAACCATCCTGTATGATTTAACCTGCATCAACCAAAGTTGTCAGGGTCAGTTCAAGGATGTTTCAAATTGGTGCTACTTAAACTAGAAAGCAGGGTTAGGCATAAGTTTGTTTTACTTGTCTGTAAACATACGTTACTCTCTTTAGGGGATTGGCTTGGTTAGGATTAAGCATCTAATATTGATGTCTTCGCCTAAGAAAACTACTGATTCCCTCGCTTGGTAGCTATGCTAGCTTGCACCATTCTCGTTGATTCTCTAACTTACCTGCCTAGTGTGCATAAAGCCCCCTCCCGCTTATCTTGTTCTAAGTCCTTATACTTCGGGTCTACAACTAACTAAGGTGACTTCCAACCTAAAGTTGATTAAACAAGTCTAAGGTTATCCTTCGATGCTTGACTTGTGAGATTTCCTTGGCACATTGTACATATACATTGAATTGTGTGTCTCGATGGCTGCAGGTATGAGTCTTGAGGATTGTAGAGTGGCTTTCAGGCATTGGATGTTAGCGCTTGGCTTTGACTGGTGGAATGGAATGGAAGGGCTTGGCGATTGGCTCGATGAGTTGTGTGTATGGTCTCGTGAGCTTGGCGATTGGATAATCAAAGATTATTCTTCGGGATAGTACTTTGCTACTATTGATAATTAAACTATTTATATGCAAATTTATTTTGTAAAAGTGATATGTGTGGCGCATTGGTGTTTGGTCATTTCTTAAGGCTTGGGCTTGGTGGGTGGTCGTGGGTTCAAAACCCATATCACCCCCTTAAGTAACACATTTTTTTTATATATAAACAGTTTAAATTAATTAATTTAAATTTTAAATCACTAATTTAAAATAAAACCTAATTTATTTAATTTATCTTAGCTATAGAATTGTTTATTATATTTTTTTGAATATAAGAAATTAATAATTTTTTTTTTTTTTTTTTGATAAATAAATGAAATAGATAAATATATAAAAGCTTACCTCGCAAGCCTAGACCTCGCATGCGATCCACGTGTTACTTCTTATTTCCAGAAAATAATAATAATAAAAGCTATTATTTAAACCCTAAATGCCACCATTCCTTTCTCATTTTCTCGGTCGTCTGGTGCTTTTGCAGGGAGAGGTTGAATGAGGGAGTTTAGGTGTGGCCAAGGGTTCGGTTCCTCCCTCGTCCTTGGTTGCTAAGCTATGAATCTCTCTCTCTCTCTATGGGTGTGGAGCCATGGGTTCTCCTAGGCATGGCTCTGCGTTGGCTTGTATATTGTTTTGATAGTATATATATATATATATATATATCGCCTATTTAATTTATTTGCAGAGTTTTATACCAAGTTTTTTTTTTTCTTTCATGAGCCGAAGGATATAGTCTTTTGTTTGGATCTTGCATTGGCCACTGGCTGTGTGTTGGTGTTGGCGCGTTGGCAGGTTGCATAGAGCTAGAGCATTAGATTTTGTGCACAAAGACTTGGCGGCTTGGCAGGTGTGCTGGGCGCTGGAATGTGTGCTAAGCACTGAACGTGTTATTTTGCTATGGATTAATGGCTAAATCTATTTCTCCTGCCATCCAACCATAAACTTATATCTTTCCTTTATTCCCTGCTGCATTCAAAGACTCCCAGCAAAGCATTGTAGTATCCTTGGCCAACCAGCTAATGTGGGCATTCTGCCAAATATAGAGAAACAATGGTGCTGCATAGCCTTTCGCCCCTTGTGGGATCATTCCTTGGCATGTTTGTATGGAATTTGCACTTGTGCGCTAGGTTTTTTTTTTTGTTCTTTTTTTTTTGTTTATTAATAAAAATATATTTTGTTTTCTGTTTGTTGCAGTCACGGCTCCTCAGTCATGGATGGGCACTGAGTTCTAGCTGTGTGTTAGAGGCATTGAGCACTCTAACCCCCATGGAATATCCTCCTCTTGGCTCGTGGCTTGGTTTGGCATGTGTGCAGTGCTTGGTGTTTGGATTGTGGGCACGCAACACAGCCGTGAGGTGTGGTGAGAGGTAAGGAACTTGGTGCTAGGTGTTGGGCTTTGAGTGTTTATTCGTGACTTGTCTTGGAATGAAAATATAGTTTACCTCATAGTTTTTCCCTTGCGGGCTCTCCTGGGTGGCTTGGTTTGGCACGCGTGCACTTGTGCACTGGCTTTAGGTTCTGAGTGTTGTTGCTAACCTGTGTGTTGTGTTGCGGGTTTTTATTTACTAATCTGTGTTATTTTGTAGGTGTTGACTGTGGAGGTGAGGACAACGATAGTTTCAGAGAGAAAAGAAAAAGAACCCTTCAGATCTGAAAATCCATGCACGAACAACTCCTTCACGCCACAGATTTTGTAACGAGGATATGTTTGGACAGAAAAGAGAGATTGCAGATCTGAAGCTGGCGAAATCCTAAGGAAAGAAATCATATTCAATCGATCACAAGTTTAGTCATTCTTTATTCTTTATTCTTTATTCACAGGTTTAGTGTTGTCCATTCTATTTGCCTTGTTTGCCTGCGGCTCCTCCTTGTGGCTCGGTGCATGGGCGTTCCGTTTGGCGCGTAGTGGATTTGACGCATAGTGAAAAACAATGCTTTTCCTCGACTCTTCCCTTGGCGCCTTGTGTAATGGTGTTGCTCCATAACTTTATCTCGACACTTGGTGCTTTAATGACTTGTAAAGATGAATTTGAGATTTCTTTAAAGGCCAATGTATAATTTTTTTTTTTAAACTTATTTTCATACCAAAGTTAATAAAACTTACCTCAAGTCCTGCATGTCTATTTTTATATGTTTACTAGAAATGTTCATTACTCAAGCATGGAATAATTAACACACACACACACACACACACACACATTGGTTTTTTTATTATTTGTTTGTTTATTTGAACTAATGTTAAAATTCATTTAACACTCACAATATGTATAATATTATCCTATTTTCATTTTTTAAAGTGCATATTGTTTATATATATATATATATATATAATAAAATAAAATTGTGTGCTTGTCTTGCAGGTTAGGTGGAGCTGGACCTGGAGCTTGGACCAAATTTATCTAATTAAGGGTTTCAGGGCCCCTGGACTGCTAGATTTATCTAATTTCTGGGTCGGTATAGTTCCATTCTTAAGTTGGGTAGGTGGGTAGCTAGGCCCTTAAGGCTCCAGTGCTTCAAACTAAAGCTATGATACCATCTGTAAGGTTCTTGTCAACAGAGCCTTATAAAACCAGAAAAAAAAAGATTTATTTTAAGGAAATGCTATTCTAACATTTTTAATACTTCATAACCAGCATATAACCAATAACCAACATATATATAATTTATTGAACTGATGATAATAATCTTACGAACAACCACATAACACTACATATTCCTTAAATAAAAAAAACAAATACATAAATTAAAATACGTTCATCTGATGCTAAACTCCTGCTTGTCTAGTTGTCCTCCCTGCTGCCTTGCCCAACTTGTTGCTTGACCAAACCTTGCCCAAACTGATTAACCACCCAGCCAACTAGGAGCAGCTTGTTCGTCTCCCTAGCTCCAGGATACCGAAAGGAATCCTAGCCCCCGTGCCCAAAACCCCGAGCAACCCGGTGCCCCCTGCAATGGTTCACCAAAACTCCCAATATCAAACTCCCCACACAAGAAAATATCCAAACAGAAATCCAATCCCCCCTCCAAAATGCTTCCTCCCTCCAAAATCATAATACCCCTCTCCCGTAGGACCCTTTCCCGTCATATCCCCCCCTTCACCGACTCTGCTCCCCTCCATTAATTACCTTATCCCCTCCTTTATTACCTTATCCCCTCCTATCATATGTAAGTTTCAAAATGATTATATTTAAGTTATTAAGCCCCTTAATTTATTACCCATGTCATTGAATGTGATATGTAATCAATTAATTAATTAATTAATCAATCAAAAGTTATAAACAATTAATTAATATTATTAATACTAATGATTGTTTAACTAAAACCATATTAGGACAATTAATTATCTAATTAATTTTATTTAATAATCCCTAAGCATTTATTTAACCAGGGTTGTTACACATATAAGAAAAAAATGAATTTTTAAATATAATTGAATTATTTATGTATTTCATATTCTTAGAATAAGAAGAAAATCAAATAGAGAATTTTGAGCAGGTGATTTTTGCTACTCAACTCTAGATAGTCAACAAGTTTTGGAAACAGTGAAGGGAAACCTTACAATTACTATTGTATTAAAAGGTCCCAATTGGGTTTTTCCATTCCACATTCACACTGATGCTTCATATAAGTTTGTAGGAGAAGTATTAGTAAAAAATGAAGATGATAAACCTTATGTAATTTACTTCATAAGTAAGAATTTAGCTGGTGAAGAAATGAATTATACTGTTACAGAAAATGAACTTTCAGAAATGATTCACGCTCTCAATAAATTCAGACATTATGTTGCACGCTATAAAGTTTTATTTCACACAGATCATTCTTCCATCAGATACTTGATCAATAAACATGATCAATTGTAGGATGATTAAATGGTTTTTGGTATTACAACAATTTTATCTAACTATTCTTGATAAGCCTGGAAAACATAATCTAGTTGCAGGTTTCTTGTCTAGATTGACCATTCATGTTGAAGAAGGCATCATTGATGACCAATTTCCAAATGAGAACCTATTTTATATATCAACAAAACCCCCTTGGTTTGATGATATAGAAAATTACCTTACAACAAGAAAGTTTTCTCAACATGTATCCTAGAGGGAGAGATGCAAGATTATTTAGAAAAGTTCAACCTATACTTGGGTAGCAGACTATCTATTCAAACTATGTTCAAATTAGATTTTGAGGAGATGCATAAGAGAAGTTGAGGTGCATGATATCATGCATGCTTGTCATGATGAACCATGATGAACCTACTAGAGATAGAAATCTCCTCATCTAAGCACCAACCTAAGATCTTCATACACATAATACTTTTGAATTCACCCACATGTTTCATACTTCATGTATTCATAGCATCATCACACCCTTAACTTTCATACTCCAATGGCTCTCTTTGTTTCATACCCTAGACATAAATTCAAACCTTAGTTATATTTATCATTCATGCACTAACAAGCCTCATAACATCATTCCTATAACATAATCCATGAATGCAACATCAGAACATCAAAATAACACACTATGCAACACCATAGACCTTAGTCCTTCATAGCACACCCTTAAAACTCCAAGAAAACTCCTCTTGCACACCTTTAGACCCCATGAATACTCTCTAGATTCTCTTGCACACCTCAGACTTGATTTTCTTACTTGGATTCTCTTCAAATGCACACTTTTATCCTAAATTTATAGTTTTTTTTGCGCTCACTTTTAGGGTGGACATGTAAATATTTGTTGGGCAGAATTGAACTTTCTGGTTGGGTTGTCTAATAGAAAACTGATATCTCCTCTTTCCTAAAGAGTTAGAGGGTGTTCCATATACTATTGGAAATGTATCAGAATAAGCTTTCCAACAATGGTTAGGAGCATACATATAGCCGAAATACATCAATGTTTCATCTGTTGACAATTACATTGTAAGGAAGAGTGAAGAGAGGAATTGCAAGAGCGATCCGTCAGAGGGAGAGGGAAAACTATGGGAACCAAGCCTTTATCTAGGAGAAAAAGTAAAATTTGTATAGAAACAAGGCAGGCATTCCCCATGCGCATGTGATGAAACCAAAATGTGGGAATGTAACTGATGATGGATGTTGATGTAGATAACTGCAGCTCCCTCAGGGGCGGTTGATAATGGAAGATGATTTTTGTGAATGATGAACGGGCTTTGAAGTGAGTTAAGGATGACTATAAGAATTGTCGATGACTCACATGCATTGATGACCTGTCAACTTCATAGGTCTTCAGATGGTATGAAACAACTGCAATGGTCTCATATTAAGACCCACCTTAACTGAGAGTTTGCTGGAGTCAAATGTTATGGGGGTCAACAAAATCATAAAGCAATGATGATTCTCTTTGTGTTGTCTAAGACTCCTCATTAAAAAGGTAATGAGAGTCAAGATATTGTTTCCCTTTAGGAAATTGTGTTGATGTCAACATGAAGGGAGGTGCGACACCAAGAAGCTAAGTTATTATTGAAATACATTGTGTAATAGATGATACCAGGTACTGGTGAGTAACATGAACAAATTCAATATGTTGTGGGATTCAATACTACCCTTGGTTGGGGTGTTGAGGGATTATTGGCAACAACCATAAAACTGGATCTAGCATCAGGGGAATGACTGGATGTGGGGTTAAACTGTGTCAGAGGTTAACAAAGTGGGAAAAGTCAGAGATCGTAGGTACATAGATTTTGGATTCTTGGGGTTTGTTAACAATTTTAATACGAAAAAAGGGTGGATTCCCCAATCAAGGGCGACATGGGTTTCTTTTCCAGGTAAAGTAATTCCATCGAGGATGACAACTAAAAATCTATGTATATGATGGAAACAAGGGCTTTATATAATTACCAAAGAAATAAAGAATAATCTGGGTTGAGTATATACATACAGAAATGGGTGCCCCAGTGAAAGATGGCTTGGCCTATTTAGAGAACAAGTTTATGAAAGAGAAATGGTGAAGGGTGGGGGACCTATGGGTGGGTTTCTATATTAGGTAAGTGGATGGAGGAAAATCTGCAGATGGGAAAACTGATGGTGGATGGGATGGAGGGATAATAAAACTGCATGGGTGCAGTCAATAGAACCAAGTGTAGGCTGTTATGACCTAGGAGTCCATTGGAAAGGTTAGCAATATGAGGAGAAGAAGTATGTGGTTCATTCTTGGAAGTGAAAAATACTATCAGAACACCCAATCCTAGGGGGTGAAATCAAGATGAGTGTTAATTTTCTGAGGGAAACTATGAATGGGACAAATCATGTGGGGGAGAGTGCTACTAGATGACAGTACCAAAATGTGGCAGAGGGAAAGGTACTGCAGAGTCGAACGTAGGGATCCTAAAGTTAAATGTCGGAGGGTGTGATTGGGATATGAAAGCGATTTATAGAGGGGATAATTACGTGCCAGTGTAGAACATATACCCAAAGGGGCTATAAATCTTGTTGAACAAGTACTTTTACACAAAAAACTAAATACTCGATGTGAGCAATACCTGATGATAAAGAATATATGATAGGTATTTGATTTAAAATTGAAAGTGAGCATGAATTCCTAAATGTGGTGTGAGAAAAATGCTCCTCCGAGGAAAGGTTCAGATGATAACCCATGGAATATGAATGTGTATATGGAAGGATATGTTAAATTATGAGCTTGATTTCTTATGCGGATTAATTCTTTTATTTTCTTCAATACTTTGATTCCAACTTAATACACTTCAACAATTTCAAATCATAATCAAATAGCAATAATTATGTAGATAATTAAACATGCATATCAACAACACATATACCCTAGGGAAACCCTGTATAGGGAGAAAAACCCCAACAAACAATATTCCTTTATTGCATTAATAATGAAATATCTCTTACAAATATACACCATGAATGTACTTCTCTCAAACAGCTTGCCAAGATGACTTTGACCTGACAAAAACTTACATGACCTTGCTGAAATAGACCTTTGATATGCTGCCTCTTTATCACTGATGTGCTCCTCTATTACTTCACCCTCAACCTGCATATGAAAACTCTGTTTCAAAATTGTGTTGAAAAACTGTGTTGTGAAACTATGTTGAGGAGAGGGTTCAACCTCTTCTTATATAGGCTGAAGAGGGGAAGAGGAGAAGCTCGAAATAGTAACTTGATTGCATGCATTACTCATAAATCATCTTCATACTTTAGTTCGAACTTAGAACTAGACTTGATATTGGTTACATCTCAACATTACAATTTAGTTCAAACTTTAGAACTAGACTTGAGATTGGTTACAAATCATCATTACACTTTAGTTCGAACTTAGAACCAGACTTGATACTAACATGCTTTAGTTTGAACATAGAACTAGACTTAATACTTTAGTTGCAACTCAGCATTACACTTTATTTCTAAGATAGAACTAGACTCAAGACTTTAGTTGCAACTCAACATTACACTTTAGTTCTAGACTCAAGGCTTTAGTTGCAACTCAACATTACTAAAATAGAACTAGACTCAAGAATTTAGCTGCAACTCATCATTACACTTTAGTTCTAACATAGAACTAGACTCAAGAATTTAGTTACAACTCAACATTACACTTTAGTTCTAACATAGAACTAGACTCAAGACTTTAGTTACAACTCTTGTCAAGGCAATTCAAATTTCTCTTCATGGTGGATAATGTTTACACGTGCGAATGCACTAGATCAATGCAATTACATCATTTTCAATATTAGGAATATCGTTTGTTTCTAGCTCATAGTAATTTTACATTCAACCTAATGTTTGCTAGATACCTTGACTTTTTCTCATGGCTCACAGAGGTTGTATGTTCCCCCTGACTTTTTCACTAGTCTGCCTATGCTCACAGAGGTTGTATGTTCCCCCTATCTTTTTCACTAGAATATCTATGCTCACAGAGGTTGTACGTTCCCCCTGACTTTTGAATTAGAATCACATAGCATCTTATTCATCCTGACTTTTGGTTTGAATCATAGAGGTTGTCTGTTCCCCCTAGATTTTGTCAATACCTCACAAGACTGGTTGATTCTCCAAATCTCCCTAGCTAGCCTCAAGGTGGCCCATATGACCTCTCATTGGAGAATGATTGTCGATGCTACCAAATTTAACACTCTGTCTCAGCGAGGGAGTCATTCTCATCCACACCTAGATTGCCTCTCAGTAGTACAAACTGTCTTAAGGTCGAAGGCTTGGTTAGGATATCAGCTACCTTCTCGCTCGTGGCTATGTACTGTAAGTTTACATTTTTTCTCTAGACCAAGTCTCAGATGTAGTGGTATCTCATGTCAATATGTTTTGACATGTTGTTAAATATTGGTTTCTCTGTCAATTTTATGAAACTTTGATTATCACAGTGAACCACCGTCGTATCGAGCTTGTCACCAAACAACCCAGAAACCAATTTTCTGAGCCATACTGCTTCCTTGATAGCATCAATTGTTGTAATGTACTCAGTCCCTGTTGTACTCTATGCAATGGTTCCCTACTTTCGGCTTGACCAAGAGATCATAGTGGATCCTAAACTGAAGCAGTTTCCAGAATTACTCTTCAGATCCACTGGGCTTCCTGCCAAGTTAGCATCTGCATACCCATGCAATAAATAAACCACCACTGGATGTATATCTTAGACCATAAGTAATTGTCCCTCTGAGATATCTCAAGATGTGCTTTGCTGCCACCCAGTGTCTTTGTCTCGGTTCAGTCATGAACTGACTCATTGCAATCACTACATAGCATATATTTGGCCTAGTGTGGATCATGTACATTAATGATCCAATCAGCTGCCTATACATGGTGGGATCCACCAAATCTAAACCTGTATTAGAATCATGCAGCTTCTTCAGGTTGGTAACCATTGGAGTAGACATGGATTTGAAAGCCATCATACCAAACCTCTTTAGTACATCCACTGTGTATTTTCCTTGTGCCATAAATATCTCGCCATGTCTTTGCCACACTTCCAATCCTAGGAAGTAATGCATCAAGCCTAAGTATTTCATATTGAATTATGAGGTTAGATACCTCTTACACTAGGCTATTAGCCCTTCATTTCCTGTTAGAAAGAGATCATCAACATACAGGATTAGTATAACAGGTTGGTTACCTCTTACCTTGAAGTATATATTTTCATCAACATCACTTTTCTGAAAGCCTGGGCTTTTAAGAAAGACATCGATGTTGTCATACCAAACTCTGGGAGCCTGCTTAAGACCATACAAGTCCTTCCTTAGCTTGCATACATGAGTGCCTTTATTATGCAGTATAAAACCATCTGGTTGTTCCACAAATAGCTCCTGTTCAATCTTTCCATTCAAGAATGTTGTTTTTACATCCATCTGATGTAGTTTCCAACCAAGTACGGAAGCTAAAGAAATAATAGCTCGAATGGAGGTATACCTGGCTACAGGAGAAAAAGTCTCTTCGTAGTCAATTTCTTCTTTCTGAGTGAAGCCTCTAGCTACAAATATTTCTTTGAACTTTTCCACACTTCCATCAGCTGCATGTTTGATCTTATAGATCCATTTGGAAGAAAGCATTGATTTGTCTTTTGGCCTTCAAACAATGTCCCAAACATTGTTCTTTGTAATAGACCTGTATTCCTCAAGCATGGTATCCTTCCATACTTTTAATTTATCTACTTCTTCAAATGAAGAAGGTTTGGCATCACTAATGTTGCTCATCGGTGAAACATAGACTCCAAACCTATAAGGCCTCCTCCTTTCCTTGAAAGTGTCTTTGGGAGCAACTATCCTTTCTGCTTCCCGCACTATTTCTTTAAGCCACCCTAGCTTCCTTTTGGCTAGAGGTTCTTCAAGAGTTCTTTCTAACACTTTAGTGGGTTCTAGGGGCTCATTACTTATCCCTTAATAAGGTTCCTCCCTCTAATCATCTGACTCTTTAATTTCAGAATAGGGTGAAGCTCGATGAACTGCTTCTGAATCCTGTTGAAGCTCTTTGGATTTCTCAAATGTGGCTTCCTCACAGAAATTCACATCTCTGATTACCTCTATTTTCCTCTGACCTGGTACATAAATCATGTAATCTTTGGATTTCTCACTGTACGCCACAAAAACCCCTTTCTTTCCCGAGGGTTCCATATTTGTCCTCTTTTTCTTAGGGACATGAATATACACAGGAAATCCAAATATCCTTAGATTTCCTACTTTAGGTTTTATCCCTGAGAATACCTCTTTAGGATTCTTGTCCTTCAAAATAGCATGTGGACATATGTTATGAATATACACGATAGTGGAGGTAGCTTCTGCCCATAAGGAATTTGGTAGATACTGTAGAAACATCATTTCTTTCGCTGCCTCACAAATATTTATGTTTTTCCTCTCAACAACACCATTTTGTTGAGGGTTATATGGCACTGTCAATTATCTCTTGATTCCTGCTGAATTGAAAAAATACTCAAACTGAAGAGATTCAAACTCTCCTCCATTGTCTTTTCTAAGGATTCTGATGTGTTTCCCTTTATTCTTTTCAATAAAATCTTTATACTCTTTAAATTTATCAAATGTGTCACTTTTAGCTTTAAGAAAATATATCCAACATTTTCTTGAGTAATCATCAATAAAAATGACATAATAAAAGCAACCACTCAGTGAGGGAGATGACATGGTACCACATACATCATAATGAACTAGATCTAAGATGCCTTGAGATCTGTTGTCACTACTAGGAAATGATTTCTTTATATTTTTACCTAGCATGCATCCCTTACAAATTTCATTTTTACTAACAAAAATAGAGGGCATGCCACATACCATGTTCTGTAGATCTGGAAGATCTTTATAATGAAGATGTCCAAGTATTCTATGCCACAACTTGTTGGACCTAGTCACATCATGCACCAATGCCTGAACTAACTATCCTGACATGACATATAGTCCTCCACTGCGAGTTCCAATGGGTTCTATTGTACTTAGTGGATAACTTTAGCCCATAGTAGTGCCTTCATGTCCTTGAAGATCACCCAATATCCCTTGTCCTCAAGGGTTGCAACTAATAGTATATTCTTCTTGAGCCCTGAAACATATAATACTTCATCAACATGAAGTCTAGCCCCAGATTCCAATCTAAAGGAGATAAAGCCTACTCCCTCTATCTTCTAACATTTTTCATCCCCAAGCTCGACCTACTCTACCAAAGATTTTGTCTTGAAATCTGAGAGGATCTCCTTGTACCCTGTCATGTGCTTTGATGCACCACTATCTACTAACCAATTTTTCGGCCCCATGGAAACTGAACTGGATAAAGAAGAAACCAAATAATATTCTTTCCTATTTTCTTTCTCATTAGAAGGACTTTTCTGATTTCTTTTGGGTTCATCATCCTCAACAGTTGAGGAATGATGTTTCCCTTTCCTAGGATATTTCTTTCTAAACCAACAATCTTTAGAAAAATGACCCAACTTATTACAACTAAAGCATCTAATCTTAGATGTATCAATATTCTTTCCTTTGAATGTACCTTTGGTGTTTGGCTTCCATTGAGAGCCTTTCTGGAAAGTGCCTTTCTTCTTTCCCTTGAATATTGATGCTAAATTTGAGTGGTCTTCTTTCATTGGCTCATTCCTCGTAGTTGTGAGACTCTCCTCCTAGAGGCAATCATGACATAACCTCTCAAACGTGGGATGAATATCTCTTCCACTTACACTAGATAAGAAGGTATCCCATGAAGAAGGAAGATCATCAAAAATGGCCTGCACTAAATCATCATCGTCCACTATCACCCTTGTGACCAAAAGATGATCTTTGATCTGAGCTATCCTGGAACAGAAAGATGCCACAGATTCACCTTTCTCCATCTTCAAATACTTAAGCTTGTGCTTAAGTGTCCTCTTCTGACTTGCAGCCTATTTCTCATACATATTCACCAAGGTATCCATACAGTCCTTGGCAGTCATCAACGAAGTCATTGTAGACATTATACTATCTTTGACTGAGTCAAAGATGATCCGCTTGGCCTTTTCTTGAATCTTCCTGAAATTCGTTCTTCCTGCATTATTCATTGGTTCCGCCACCACTGTGGTCACATATTTCTCAAGATCATGCTCTTGCAAGATATTTTTTATATGAAGCCTCCACACATTAAAGTTGGTAGCTCCTTCGAGCCTATCTTCGGCCCTAACTGAAATGGAGGATGCCATGGTCCTCACAATGGAAACTTAATCAAGATCACTTGGATCTATGTGTACCTGCTACTTCACTTCAACATATTTAGAACACCCTAAGCTCTGATACCATGTTAAAGTATGAGCTTGATTTCTTATGTAGAGAAATTCTTTTATTTTGTGTGTGCTTTGATTCCAGATTAATATTTTCTTCAACAATTTAAAATCATAATCGAATAGCAATAATTATGTAGATAAGTAAACATGCATATCAACAACACATATACCCTGGGGAAACCATGTACAACGAGAAAATCCCCAGCAAAAAATATTCCTTTATTGCATTAATAATGAAAGATCTCTTAAAAATATTCACCATGAATTTACTTCTCTCAACGAGCTTGCCAAGATGACTCTGACCTGACAAAGACTTACAAGACCTTGCTGAAATAGACCTATGATATGCTGCCTCTTTATCATTGATGTGATCCTCTATTACTTCACCCTCAACCTTCATATGAAAACTCTGTTTCAAAATTATGTTGCAAAACTGTGTTGAGGAGAGGGTTCGACCTCTTCTTATATAGGCTGAAGAGGGGAAGAGGAGAAACTCGAAATAGTAACCTGATTGCATGCATTAGTTATAACTCAGCTTCATACTTTAGTTCGAACTTAGAACTAGACTTGATATTGGTTACAACTCAACATTACACTTTAGTTCGAACTTTAGAACTAGACTTGATATTGGTTACAAATCAGCATTACACTTTAGTTCAAACTTAGAACTAGACTTGAGACTATCATGCTTTAGTTCGAACTTAGAACTAGACTTAAGACTTTAGTTGCAACTCAACATTACACTTTAGTTCTAAGATAGAACTAGACTCAAGACTTTAGTTGCAACTCAACATTACACTTTAGTTCTAGACTCAAGACTTTAGTTGCAACTCAACATTACAATTTAGTTCTAGACTCAAGACTTTAGTTGCAACTCAACATTACTAAAATAGAACTAGACTCAAGACTTTAGTTGCAACTCATCATTACACTTTAGTTCCAACATAGAACTAGACTCAAGACTTTAGTTACAACTCAACATTACACTTTAGTTCTAACATAGAACTAGACTCAAGACTTTAGTTACAACGCTTGACAAGGCAATTCTAATTTCTCTTCATGGTGGATAATGTTTACACGTGCCAACGCACTAGATCAATACAATTACATGATTTGCAATATTAGGAATATCGTTTGTTTCTAGCTCATAGGAATTTTACATTCAACCTAACTTTTTGTAGATACCTTCACTTTTGCTCATGGCTCACAAGGTTTGAATAGGCTCACAGAGGTTGCATGTTCCCCCGGACTTTTGCACTAGTCTATCTATGCTCACAGAGGTTGTACGTTCCACCTGACTTTTGCACTAGACTGTCTATGCTCATAGAGTTTGTACGTTCCCCCTAACTTTTTCGTTAGACTCACATAGCATCTTGTTCGTCTTGACTTATGATTTGACTCACAGAGGTTGTCTATTCCCCCTAGATTTTGTTAATACCTCACAAGACTGGTTGATTCTCCAAATCTCCCTAGCTAGCCTCAGGGTGGCTCATATGGCATCTCATTGAAGAATGACTGTCGATGCTACCAAATTTAATAGGATTAAGATATCATGAATGAGAATGGATCACAAAATGGAGGTTCTCAACTCCTATAACAACAGGTGGAAGTTGGGAAAAAGGGGATATATATGGATGGTGGGCCCACAATGCCACCTCATTTGTACCTATCACTATTGTTGAGATGTAAATAGAGTTGTGATGATATTTTAAGATTACGGGAGCATTAGGCTACCGATTCAGGAGCGACGAGAGACAAGTTAGTGGTCCTATCATCCTACATTGTGTGAATTGGATAGATTGTAGGTAGGGGCTATATGGAGGACCGTACATGGGTTTTTAAAGGTGGGGCCTGACCAATGCTTGGGAGAATGGGGAATACTCACACACGTGTGCACAGGTAAAACTTAGTTTCTCCCACGTTATGTGCGGGTTTTTTCTTCACAATCGTGCACTAAGGAGTGCGCGACTGTGGTGATGAAACACGCGCATAGTGTATAGTTGTGCTTTGCATAGCCATGCATGTGGACATGTGGGTAGGAAACACATGCACACATGGGATGTGCACCTGTACGACTAAAAATTGCACACCCATGTGCGACTATGAGCATGATAGTTGTACATTAATGCACAACTATGAGAAGAACAGTCTTGCATTGATGTGAAATTGGTTGCGAAAAAGGTGTGCACTGTATGTAGACTCAAGGGTGTATTTTTTGCATATTTTATGTTTCTTTTATGGATGATGTTGCTGATCAGATGTTTTTGGGTTGATGTAGGTGATTAGTAGATTCTAGAGCATGATGCCAATCCATTGGCGAGAGCAGGACTGGGACTAGTTGCGAGAGGCTGCGATAGTGTAGCCTAGAGCACGTAGACACTTGGAAACACCCGAGTTGCTCAAATTTTTTACTGCCCTCTAATACGGTCACAGGAGTACCTGTTCCAGTTTCTTATCATGATGTGGAGCACTGATCTATAGTGCTTCGTGGTGATGGGGGAGAATTTTACATTCTCTACGAAAAAGGATGTGTATTTTTTGATGAGAATCCCATTATGTGGGAGGGAAATAACCATCGATGCCCATATACAAGGGGAGGATTGGGTGGAGGCCATGGTGGCTGGACACTACTCTAGGCTAAACCCTATGTCGGGTTTGGTCATCCGTATTGAGGCCATTGATGACTTGTTGACCGATTGCATCACAACAATGGTGGTGAGGATCTACGGATCCTTAGGTACTCAAAGGATCACTGGTGATCAACTGAGGGTGGTGGAGGAGGTTCTGGATGAGGACATGTTTGCATGGGGTGTGCTACTGCACACCAAGATGATGTCTCTGAACCGGTATCGGCGTTCCGACTCTGGTGACTTTGCATTCGGGTCCATGTTAGTGGTATGGTTTTTGGAGAGGGTTCCCCTATTGTTCCCTCGGATTCTGTTAGAGCCAGTTGTTGATGTTTAAAATCGTCAACAAAGTTTTTCCTGCAAATTGTTGCTAAAGTCTATTATTATAAAAAGCTAAATAATACTAGTAGGTGGGACGCCCTTGTAGATTGGAGATCAGGTTTGGTCCTTATTTGATGTTTTTGTTGATGTTCGACACTTCTTACATGGTTGATGAGATCTTGTTCTTATTGGCTACGTATTGGGATTATGAGGTATTGGTTATTTATGTTACTACACCCTATGATATTCATTGATAACACTACTCTATATTCTTAGGACACCTACACAAAAAACATGTTAGTGAAAATACATAAAAGGAAGTTGGAAAAAGACAAAAATATTATAACAGATGAAAAAGGAAAAGGGATCTAACTCTGCAATTTTACTATATTACATGAATGAAAGGTTAAAATGATAATGGTTAGATCCTAGCAAGGAATTTAATGGTTATACAATTTAATTGAGTTATATGGTCGATATTCATATGGTATATTTTGGAAGGATGGGATGTGGATGGTGCATTTGAAAAAGTGATAGATATTAATGCTTATGTGATTTAACTGTGTTATATGGTACGTGGTTGATTTATGTATGGCATAAGCTAAGGAATATGATGGTCGCGCTATTGGATTTTAATGAGGTTATGGTTTAGATACATGGTTTGATTAATGGTGTTAATGAAAAACTTGTTGGCATGTACTAAGGAGTTAATGGACTATGGGTGGAGGTGACGTGAATTTACTACACATCATCTTTACTCCTTTTGTTGGCTGCCACCCTAGTCGGGCTATTGTTCAACCTTGTTGTTGTGGTTATGCTCTGATTTCTTCACAGAAAGGAATCATTCGACTAACTTGCGTTTTAAGGTGTTTGATTACAAGTATGTCATTTTTTAGCCATTCATGAGTCTGCTCTGGTTATGAAATGGTTATTGGCTCAGGTGTATCGCTATTTTCTTTCTTTAAGTATTGCAACTATGTAAAATTGTGATTTTGGGATGGAGTGTTGGTGGTTTTCTCTGCAATAATGTTGAAGTCATAGTGGTATTGGTCATCTGGGGTGTTAGCAGCCATAAGGCCTCTCTATTATCCTTTCTAGTTTAGTTGGAGGTTTTTTGTTTGGTCTTGGGTGGCTGGCTATCCTCACACATTTGTTGCTATATCCAGTCTTTGGTTTTTATGGGTTAATAGTTGGAAGCACTCTGTGTCACTCCATTATGTTCACTTGAGCATTGGTTTTTTTTTACCACTAAAGGTCGCACAATGGGTTATTCGGTTCTTTCTCGGCATTGTCTTCACTTCAACATTGTGGTTGTTTGAGTGGAGAGCCACGAGGGTTATACCCTGTGTGTGTTAAGTATCATTACTAGACAAATTGGAGCCTCACTCCTTTGCTATAGCCCTCCTGTCATGGGATTTGTTACCTGTCCATGAGTAAGTTGTGGTTCTCTCTGCGTATGCACTTTTGGTCCTGAAGGTTTTCACCATAGAGAAGATTTGGCTCTGCTCTCCCTGTGTTGTCCATAGAGAAACATCTTAACCCCTCCAATCTGAGGGTTGATAGAGAAGACTGTTAGGCCTGTCGGGTTTGTTATTAATTATGGTTGATTGGTATGTATTGTTGACAAAAATTGAGTACAAGCTCGCCTAGTTGGTCATGTGAAAATCATGTTGGTTTTTAGTCACTGCCTGTGTTGTTATAATGGATAAACCCTGCATTGTTAATTGGACAGTTCAAAATACACAGTCACTTGCCATGTGTTTGATAATACAATATTGTTTTAATTGAGAAGGTCACAACCTCACTTCATGTCGATGCATGGATATGTGTGGTTGCTACAACATGTGAGGTCGGTTGTCGATTGTTACGATAGTCCAAGTATAGGCTCAACATTGAATTGGTTGATTGGTTGATACACAATCACTATATTTTTGCACTAAAGATTATTTGGATGATTAACTTGGCATTGGTTACAATTGTTTAATGATGTTCACACATAATGAATGTGTGGTGTTCCTACACCACGAATAAATGGTCATTATAACTATGAGTTTTTTTGGACGAAATGGTTGTTGCAACCGGGATGACTGTAGCAATTTTATCCATTGTGTGCATTATGTTTATTTGATTGCGTCATTAGGGATGAGCCCGAATTTTACACAGCATGGTTGATTGCAGTTTGATTAATTTGAAGCAATATTGTATTATATTGATATCTCGGCACCATGGGTTGAGTTAATAACTATGATTATGTGTTTGGAATTGTAAAATGGGAATGTTGCATCATGGTGTTTTGGGTGGATGCCCACTGTGTATGATATGGATAATTTTGGGTTTCACACTCAGAGATAGTCACAGAGTTTTAAGCATGACGTTGTTGCAATTTTATTATTTGTTTTGTGAAGTTGGACATGATGTTGTTGCCTCATTGTGTTGGATGGATAGCCCAAATTTTTTATTATTTGGAGTCTCTTTGAATTGAGCTTGTACAGTCACAGAATTACACTTACGTTGATCGAATTATTTTTTGTTTTCTACAGCATGGCATGAGTTGGAATGATCATTGTTTCTTGCCTGTTTAAATCATGAGTCAGGGTTTTATAATTCAAATATGGGGTATTGGGTTGGCTGTCCACTGTGTATGTTTAACGAATATAATGATTTTTTAAATGACAGACCCGATTGCAGTGACAGTATAATTTCATTGTAAATTTTGAAACATGAATTTTGAGTGTATTTGATGGTTGAAGTAATGTGTGGGTAGTGGTTTATTTTGAAGATTGACACAGTGGAAATGGTTACTATTATACATTTGAGAATTATTATAAGATGCAAATTGGATAGATAAAAGAAACAAAAATCCCTTAGATATTGTTGTGGAATGCATCATGTCTTGTTGATGGGACTATGTTAGATATTTGATTACGAACAATGTACTAACTAGTACACAATAATTGTTATTGGGTGACAATGATCATTGGTTGGTGTATCTCCTTTTAACAAAATTATTATATGGATTACTAGGTGAATTTTGTGAAAAATACCCTCTCTCATTTGCCATCATTTATTATCTTTTCTCTAATTACAACCTCATCTCCTTCCCACCTTCATTTATAACTCCTCGTTCTAAAACTGATTACGGTCAAGAAAAAATATGTGTTGAAGCAGTTGATAGTAGCAGTGTCTTGGTTGAATTATAGTCATGTTTTCCTTGGGTTGCAGTTGATTGTTGTTTTTCTTGAGAAGTATCCATATCTTCCCCCCTCATCATATCATGTTTCGATCAATAAAAAACCCTCACATATCCAAAGACCTTTTATTCAACCCCTTCTCATTGATTAACATTAAAACAATTTGTATGGATTGGATTGCATGAGTTTGATACATTACTGAGCCAAAACTATTTCATATTTTTAACAGTTTTCATGTATGGTTATTTAAAAGGCTATTTTATAATCAATCATGCATGCAGGAGTGAGTTTTTTTAGCTGAGGTAGCCATGGTTGAGGAAACAAAGGGAGGGGTAATTGGAACAAAGGCCTAAGAAGGCCAAGGTTCTCCATACATTTTGATATTGACTCACAAGATCTTGTCCAATTGTTTCAGGATGGATTTTTCAATTGGATTAGGCAATGGGTAGTCCAACCTAGGCCTGAAAGGCCTCCTTTCTAATTTCAGCAAGCCCCTGGTATCCATGTGCCTCCTCATGTTTCATTGCAACCCAAGGTTCCTGAAAATGATGGATGGAAAGAGATTGTCCACCTGACAGTCTCCCAACATTGTGGCTAGACTAATTTATCCTTACCTGCTCCTCCACCTATTAATACCATTGTCCAATATGCTCCCCACTCACCAGTGCAGTGCTCTCATGCTAGCAAAAGGTTGAAAACCAAGGCCCACCTTGCCCTTGACAAAGGAAAATCCATTGTTGCCCCTTGTTCACCCTCCAATGGCTCTGAAAAATCTTTGTCTTCCCAAATGCATTTGAGGGACGATTGTTCCCACATGATTAGTAATATTAGGCCTAAAGGCTCAGTGCAACCAAAGGAAATATCAGGAAAATAAAAGGGTCACAACAACAATAAAGGAAATATTGAATCATATAGTGGGAAATATGGCTTTTGAGTTTTTATTTTTATCTATTGTTGATGACAGTTGACTTTAAGAAACTTTGGAAAACATGTTTTATTTTTGGTTACATGAGTAATAGTTTTTTGAAAATAATTTCAAATGTCATGAGCTAAATTGTCAAATGTGAATATGTGGATGGGAGACACAAGGAGGTGTGTTTTACTGAACTAAATAGTTATGTTATGATTGTTATGAGCTAAATGGAGTCACATGGGGTCCCACCTACTAGTTATTATTTATTTATGACCCTTATTATGATTATTACTTTTCCCCCTAACTAAATTTGGTTGAGTCTTTTAATTAACTTGACTAACAAGTTGGTTCAACTACTTCAACCAATTCTAAATTGTTTAAAAGAAAAAGGAAAGGGAGGAACAAGTAGATGATAGAAGAAGAAGCATAATAAGGTTTTCTCTTTGAGTTTATGTTGAGACAGTTCAATTTTCATTCATTCATTTATTGATCACAAGCCTAATTCTCTTTTATGATAGTAGGGTCTTATTGTAGAGAACAATATTCAGGGATGAATCACATCATTCAGACACGTTTTTTTCATAGGTGTTGATCTATCTTTGATAGTTTGTGTAGACTTGTATGTTTGTGAATTAGTTTTCATGAATGACAAAGGCTATTGTGAAGATTCGAGTGGGAAGAAATATCTGGCAATATGATCCAACTTTTAGAGTTCAGTTTTGGTTTTCTGTCAGAGATCCTTTTGTATGTTCCATTGGGGATGTCTAAGTTTGACTTTGGTCCAAAATTTCTGCATGAGATTTTGTAAAGAAAATGACTCTTTGGTGAATTTGAATGAAATAAAGGATTTCTTTATGTCTCATCTGTCTTGATTATCATATTGGTGACTTTACTCCTATCTTTACATTTATTTCAGCAACTGATATGTTTAGTAAATTACATAAAAAGTAAATTCCAACAATCTTTTTTATTGATAAAAGACTAGACTAAGCACTCGTAATTAATACTTGTGAGTTAGGATGTTATTTTTGATTGGCTATAAACATAGGGTGATATTCTTGTCTAATTTTCTTTAGCCAAGCAAAGTTTGAAAATCCTTCAGTAAGATCATGCCATATCTTTTCCTCAACATTTATTTGGCGACCATACTGGGGAGATCTTTGATATCTCTTTGGTTAATTTTTATACTCGATTTTCATCGATACATATTTCTTTTTCTGGAATTGATTCTTTGACTATTTTATTCTTAATGATTGTTCCTATTGCAAGGCAGCCCAATATTGAGCCCGGTCTTCAAGATCAAACCAAAATTCCTTCAAATCTATTAATACCATCTTAGACACTGCTAACACCTGTGATGAGCTTAACCATTCTTGGGCAGTAATTGAACGAGATATTAGTGCTCAAGAACAATTGGAGGCTAGACGTAGACAACCTAGAAATCAACAGTGACCCTTTTGTTTCTTCAAATTTTTGGCCTTTCTTTCATGTATTTAGACTCTCGTGCTTCTAGAAGAAGAAGAGGATTGTCACCTAAAATCAATCCTATTGCTGAAATAGGAAGAAGAAACGTTGTGTTATCTACCCAACAAAGTGATCTAAGGAGAACTTTATCTGATTCATCATGTTCGTCTTTCTTTCCCTCACCTATCATCCACAGGATGGCATCTAGTGGTGGCTCTGGTGGCACTGGAGGTGCTCCATATTCTCAATATTCATAGTCATCGGTGATTGGTATCTTATATAGCCACCATATCCATGTCCAATCTACCACAAACCCCACCAAAGTCATTAAAAATATGGGATTTTTCAGTTCAAAGAAGATGCCACAGCGACACCGTGGCATGTGTCCTCTCCTCTTAACCTAGCACTTGCTACTCGTCTGCTTCCAAAGTTTGAAGAGAACCTACCTAAGTTTTCAGAAAATAACACTGTCATTTCAAATGAACACTTGGTGGCATTTTGTAATGCTTTTCATAGAATAGGGGCCAATGAAAATGACACTTGCATTCGCTTGTTCGTCAATTCCTTGGAAGGAAAGGCTACAGTTGATTTATTTGACCTTCCTCCTAAGATTATATATACTTGGGAGGATTTAATCTATTGGTTTCGATCCACTTATGGGCAATCCAAAAGACCTTCCGAGAATTTAAGGGAGTACAATAACATCATCTATAAGGATGGTGAGACCATCAAGTCTTTCAACTTGCATTTCACCAAGTTATACAATCAAATCCCTAAACTTATGTTCCCTTAGAACCAATCCGCTTTCATGCATTACTACAATGAATTGCCTTCTCCCTACCTTCATAGACTTGAGGAAAACTCCATTTATAATCTTGGTTCCGCTCAACATGCTTGCTCAGAGTATGAAGAACAAGTTGAAAGAACGGTCTTCCCCAGGGAGAATCAGTTAGATAGACAAACATGTACACCCTCCAACAGCTAGTACAAAACATGAATAATCATATGATAGTGTTCGAGTGGAAGGGTATTGTCTCCCCTCTAACCCCTGGAGCTTCATCCTCTTCTGCACCCCCTTTTAGAAATCTGGTTGAAAATAATTTTCAGCCTAAGGCTATTGTACCTCGGAGATGGTGTAACTTTTGTGAGGAACACCACAAGGAAACCACTTGTGAGGTAAATAAGAGTGCCAAAGATAAGATCTTTGGTAAAATACCAGAAGCTACTATCATTTTCCTAGATTTTACAGAGCCAGAAGACTTCATGGTCATCAACAATAGAAATAAGGCTTATGCTCCCAAGGGAAAATTTCATCCTCCTCGCAACGCTTCTAGCCCGAGCTCATCTTCAATTGTTTCCACTCCCTAGGTGCCTAAGGTTTCCAAGAGTCAAGGAATCACTCCCCCTCTCTCCTATTCAAAATACAATATCTTGAACCAGTTTTCCAACACCAAAGCACATGCAACCCTCCTTGACATGGTTTTCATCCCTGAACAACAGATGCATCTGAAATAATTCATGAAAGGAAATGCTATCGTTGTAGGCAATATCTCCGAAAAGGTAAAGAAAGAGGATTCTGCTATAAATAAAGTAGGTGTACATAGATTTAGATTCCATGTAAAAAATCCCCCTTTTTATATTTCTGTAAAAATTATGGATAATATTGCTTATTGTTGCCTCATTGATGGTGGTTCGGGCCCAAGTGTGATGTGAATGATTATTAGGGAAGATATAGGCTTGTATTGTACAAATGAAAACTATATAAGCATTCTCTCCTATAATAGTCTACAAAAAACAACCATAGGCGAGATTAAAGATGTGACCTTGGTTTTATGCGCTCATCCTTAGATAAGGACAACCCTCAACATTCAGGTAATTGATATTCATGTAAGTAATTACTCAATTATATTGGGAATCTATTGGCAAGCCTTAAAAGGTGGATACCTCTCACTCAACATGACACATTTATCCTTTCCTCAGAATGGTAACAACATTATAGTCTTTAGAGAGGGAAGAATTTCACCCTACATAGAGAATGTTCCACAATCTAGCGTAAACTTTATCAAAGAAGACCTAGGAGTATATTCCATCTTTGTCGAGGAGGATAATATTCCTTTGGAATGAATCGATTTAGATGATGATATATGGCACATGAACATTGATGGTTCATGCTCTAATGAAGGTAATGGGGTTGGCATTATCTTGGTTTCCCCTATAGAGAAAGTTCATAATTTGTCTTACAGGTTTGGGTTTGCTTGTACAAATAATGTCGCTGAATTCAAAGATTTATTATTAGGCATTGAAAACACCCTTAATCTCGGTTGTGGTCACCTTTCAGTTTTTGGAGATTCTGAACTTGTTGTGAAGTCGATACGGAAAATGTGCTTTCCTAGCGACAAGCTGATGGAACGATACTCCAAAACTGCTTGGGATCTTATGTCAAACATTTTATCCTTCAACATTACTCATGTTAAGAGATAATTGAATTCGATGGCTGGTCGATTAGCTATCTTTGAAGCTTCTCCTAATCAACACATTTTACCTCACAAGACCAATTGTTCTTTTCAGTCTCTATTTCTTCCGTACATCCCTGACATTGTAGAATCTTCACAGGAACTCCTTAACAATGAGAGCATTTTCTCTTTCATTCAAGACGAACCTTTTAAGTCCGAGGAGATTATATCCATAGAAAAAAATAAAATTCCTGAGGGCTTGACTCCTCTTGAGAGTTCATTTTCATCGAGTGATGTAGGAAATAAATAAAAACATAAATAATAGGAGTTGCAAAAGGAGGTGGTTGGAACCATCTCCATGAACATTAGGACACCTGAATCTTCAACAACTGTTAAAATAAATGTCCAATGTTTTGCTAAAAAAGAGATGAGATCTGTCGAACTACTTGGTGGATTTCAAAATGTTTTTTCTTGATCTTATGAGGATATTCGTGGTTTTGATCCTGGTCTTATTCAACATGCTATGGAACTAGATAGGAAAAAACAAAGACTTGTTAGCTCTGCACTGAAAACAACCTTTCAAGGGGAGTTGGGAAATTTCTTAAGGTCTAGGATTATTGTTTTAGTCCACCGTGAATGGGTTCCAAATTGGGTACCTACTTCAAATACCACATATCTTATTAGAACCTACATTCGCATTTGCACCTTTAGTCAAGCTATTATTAGAAATACTTCTCCCCCCTCAATATAAGAATGATTATGCAGTAGGTTGTAGAGTTACAGTTGAAGCCCTTACTTGACGAAATTATGGGTTACAATAAAATCAAGATAAAAGGGAAAAATGTTCACAAAACCACTTTTATTACTAATTGCATGACTATGTATTAAAAATGCCTGATTTCTATCTTACTTTATGCAAGTACCATTTTTAAAAGGCCTATACACAACGTTCAATGAATTGGTAAGTTTCCATATCTATCTTGATGATTTAATCGTGAGCGTCAAAAGGCTGATGATTACATCAGATTTCCAAGTGTTAGGTCCTTTCCAAATTGCTTTTGTCTTGGACACTAATTCATACATTTTAATGGATTTATAGAAGAAATTGTTTTCCTACAACACTAACAGTCCTCGCTTGAAATATTGTGAGGCACCAGTGTGAAAAGTTATAATGTTGATTAGATTTTATGTATATTAGTAGCTTAGCTCTGCTTTTGTTTTGCGCTTTTTATTTTCTTCTTTACAGTAGTTTGATTTTTGCTTCCTATTTCAAAACTTTACTTTCTACTTCTTCATTCTTTTAACTTTCATTCCTGTTGTTTTAATTTATGCATTTTTACTTCTGTCGTGATTTTTTTTCCTATCATTTTTTTTAGTTAATTTGGTCAAGATAGGATGTTCGATCAATTATGCCATAGTGACACCTCTCCAAAGCATTATTAGTCAATAAAAATCAAGCTTACACAGTTGTTATGATGTCTCCTCTGAAGGACCCTTGAAATTGTTATATATGTCCACTATTGTCTTGTAAGGAATTGGCTATCTCCCGCTTCTTCTTTCCATTTCTTCACCAATTGAGATTTTAAGAGAAAGTATATTTTTTTTTCTTTGAAGTTAAGAGAAGATTTCGGTTGGATGATTATGCATACAGTGGAAATCCCCTCATATTTAAACATCTTTCGTGAATTATTCTCAAATTCTCGATCATCTTTTCATTTAATCCACTCACTTCCCCCTATTGCATAATCTTCTTGGTTACATCCTCTTGACCTGTTGTTATTGGTCTGTGAAACCATGAGTTATGAGTTTTAATCTATTGAAAACAAATTTTCCTGTGGAGTCTCCAGTTTGTTGACATTTAAAATCGTCAACGAAGTTTTTCCCATAATGTCTTGCTAAAGCCTATTATTATAAAAAGATAAATAATATTAGTAGGTGGGACCCCCTTGTAGATTGGAGATTAGGTTTGGTCCTTATTTGATGTTTGTGCTCATCTTCGACACTGCTTACATGGTTGATGAGATATTGTTCTTATTGGCTATGGATTGGGATTATGAGGTATTGGTTCTTTATGTTACTACGACCTATGCTATTCATTGGTACCATTGCTATCTGTTCTTATGACACCTGCACAACAAACATGTTTGTGAAAATACATAAAAGGCAGTTGGAAAAAGAAAAAAATACTATAACATATGAAAACGGAAAAGGGATCTAACTCTACAATTTTACTATACTACATGCATGAAAGGTTAAAATGATTATGGTTGGATCCTAACTAGCAATTTAATGGTTATACGATCTAATTGAGTTATATGGTCGATATACATATGGTATATTTTGGAAGGACAATATGTGGGTGGCGCATTTGACAAAGTGATAAATACTAATGGTTATGTGATTTAACTGTGTTATATGGTATGTGGTTGATTTATGTTTTTCATAAGTTAAGAATCATGATGGTCGCGCTATTAGCTTTTAATGAGGTGATGGTTTTGATACATGGTCTAATTAATGGTGTTAATGAAAAACTTGTTGGCATGTACTAAGGAGTTAATGGACTGTGGTTGGAGTTGATGTGCATTCACTGCTGGCCACCTTTACTCCTTCCATTGGCTGCCACCCTAGTTGGGTTATTGTTCAACCTTGTTGTTGTGGTTATGCTTTGATTTCTTCTTAAAAAGGAACCGCTTGACCAACTCACGTTTTAAGGTGTTCGATTACAGGTATGTCTTTTTTTGGCCATTCTTGAGTCTGCTCTGGTTATGAAATGGTTATTGGCTCAGGTATATTAGTATTTACTTTCTTTAAGTATTGCAATTGTGTAAAATTTTGATTTTGGGATGGAGCATTGATGGTTTTCTCTACAATAATGTTGAATTCATAGTGTTATTGGTCATCCAGGGTGTTAGCAGTGATAAGGCCTCTCTGTTATCCTTGTTGGTTTACTTGGAGGGTTTTTGTTTGGTCTTAGGTGGCTGGTTATCCTCATGCATTCGTCTCAATATCTAGTCTTTGGATTTTATAGGTTAATGGTTGGAAGCACTCTCTTTCACTACGTTATGTTCACTTGAGAATTGGTTTGTTTTTACCACTAAAGGTCGCACAATGGGTTAATTGGTTCTTTCTTGGCCCTGTCTTTACTTCAGCATTGTGGTTGTTTGACTGGAAAGACATGAGGGTTATACCTTGCATGTGTTAAGTATCATTATTGGCTTAATTGGACCCTCGCTCCTCCGTTATAGTGTAATTTCCCCCACCTCTTGATGAAGAGGTATAGAGGAGAGTTAGTGGCCTAGGCATCCCCACTAGGCCATAGTCTCATGCTAAGGGGAAAGGTCAACCAAACTAAGGTTATTTTCTTAAGTTGACTTGATGAAAAGGTGAAAAAAGAGTTAAAAGATAACTCACTGAAGGAATAGAATCACTAGAGGAGTAGCCCTAGGGGTTAACCTAACTTAATAGGAAAATAGAATATAACTATAAGTAGAAGGTTCGGGCGCACCTATTGGGCATTCTGGATTTTGGTATTTTTCTTGTTGATGCTCTTGATAATACAATTTTAAGGGCTTTGATATTACAAATCCTAGTGAGCAACTCAGTGGTGAAAGATTCCACTCACCTAGCTCCAAGCTTGGTCTCGGGGATGAAATACTCCACCCACACAATTCTACAGGTATCATCTACCCAGGAGGACTAGAAATGTTGTACCATTTGGATCAGGAGGGCCGTATAATCTAGGGTTTTATTTCAGGGGCACACCAACTGTTGAGGAAGAGTTTGATCCATCCAAAGGAAGGAGCTTGAGAGTTTTCTAGTATTAGGGTTTTTCTTGCAAGCCCTTGCTCATCATTTTGAGGGATTCTTGGAGGAATTATCACGTCCCTATCATTTACTGCAAGTTGAGATTATTTTAGGAGGAAGGGTACGACATGGAGATTCAATAATTCTCAGATCTAGAAGGTTATAGGCTAGATATGATCTTGAGACTTCTCTCAAGTGCTTGTGGATGCCTGATATATCATCTAGGAGAGTTTTAAATGATTCATAGGCCCCATTCAGCTAGGATGTACGATTGGCCATATTCATGGTTTCAGGAGGGCCATACCATTCTAGGGTTTCTACAGTTTGAGGAGGAAGCTTCAATGATTGAGCTTCATACTTTAGGAGGAGGCTTCCCTTGCCTTGATCCATCATTGAGGAGAGTTTGGTAGCATGAGGAGGTCTATATATTGAGGAGGGTCGAACCCTTGGTGTCCTTGTCTTTAGCAGGTCATACCAATAGTCATCAAGGCCGTACCAGTTGCTTGAGGATAGGCCGAAACCCTAGTTTTGCAGTTGAGCATTCATCTTCTCTTGGTAGCCTTTGTGTAGCTTGATTTGTATCTCCAAGAGAATTTTGTATATAGATCTATTATTGCATTGAATCCATTGAAGCCATCTACTTCAGATATTATTTTCTATTGTATAAGGTGCTTGTTTTCTTATAATAAAGTTCATCTATTTGCTTGTGATTCCTATCTTGTGTAATGATGATGGTCTTCATATGATTACAATGATTCTTGTATAAATATGTGGCTGAATAAATGAATAAACCCTAAGGCTGAAATATTCATGGCCAACCTGCATACACAAAAAACAATAATCAAATCAGAGGTTAGTTAGTGATTCCAAGAAAAAACATTTCTTGGGATCATTATAGTGGTATCAGAGCTTTGATCCTCTAAACTTGTGGAGGGATTAGTGCATGCAGAGGTATAGTGGGATCTTTATGGGCAAAAGGAAGAAACAAACCAGTGAGACAGAAGTTTAGGAGATGACCAGGAGCCACAAGGATTGGCCTTCTTGGCAGTTGAATTCCATAAGACCCTAAATCTCATAGAAAGCAACTTAGTTCGTAATTTGAAGGAGATTCACGATACAATCCGAAGTGAATAGGCCGAGATCGCAAAGAACTTAAAGAAGGTATATGGAAATCTGAAAAAAATTGATGAGAACCAGACAATGATAACCAAGCTATTGATGTAGATGACTCATAAGGGGAAAGACCCTGAGACGTATGGAAAAAAATATGCTAGTGGATCTGGTGGAGCTCGTGTCTATGGGGTATATAGTGGATCCCATGGTGAAACTAGATACAATCTGGCGAAAGGCCCCATTTCTGAGGGGATCCATGGAGGAGGCACGTCATATGGACAAATGGGTAGCAGGGCTAACCCTAGGCCATACTGGCCCACGTTCATAGATGGATAGGTGCAACAGGAGGGTGGAAAAATTTGTGGAGAATATGGCACAATGTACTAATGAGTACTACGGCCTGGACATGATCATTCAGAGGTAGATGTCAGTGGATCAATATTGCCAACTGAATTTTAGAAATAAGCCCAGGATGAACCACAGGAGCAGTTTTGAGTTTGAAGGAAGAGTAAGGAAGATAGAGATCCCATACTTTGATGGCACGAACAAGATGACAGCACAGGCCTAGGTGCAAAAGCTGGATACTTATCTATAGCTTAATCCCATGAGGGAGATGGAAGCCATCAAATTTGCACCATGTAATTGGATGGAAAGGATCATGATTGGTGGCACCATGGACTCACCACACTAGGCCACAGTCAGATCGTGTCCTACACAGAGTTCACTCAAAGGCTTATTGATAGATTTGATTAGGGAGATCTAGAGATACACTTCAGGGAGCTCACACAGCTTAAACAAATAGGTATGGCTAAGGAAGTCATTGAACAATTTTAGAGGTTGGCCATGGTGGTACAAGATATATCACAAACCAGACTCATGATGCTCTTCATTGAAGGATTGATGGAGCCTTTGAAGGGTTGGGTAAAGGATTTTAAGCCTACCAACCTACAAGATGCTATCTGGAGGATGAGGGACCTGAGATGAGCTACCAGGCCAAAATTTATACCCATACCACCACTTAACATTGGGGGAAGAGACCAGAAGCCTCCAATGAATTAGGAAGGACATGGCCTAAGGGGTTTTGACAGGGGTCGTGGCAGAGTGGACGAGAAAACTAGGAGAGAGCTAAGGAGGAAGAAAATTTGCTTCACTTGCAAAGAACCGTGGAACCTGGCACTTAAGTGCATTACATAGAAGTCACCTTAGAAAATGAGGAATAGGAGGAGATGGTCCAGATATAGAACATTGAGGCCAAAACCCTTGAGAAAATAGAGGAGGATATTCCAGTATAGGAAAGTATGACTGAGGAGAAATCCACCTTAGCATCTATCAGTGGAGTTCCTAAATACAACACCTTCTGGATGAGGGGAGTCTTGAAAGGACAAAAGGTATCGGTCCTAATTGATGGGGGAGCTTCAAATAACTTCATTGATTCAACATTGTTGAAAATGAGGAATATACCCACAATAGAGTTTGAACGGTTCAAGGTGGAGGTAGAAGGTGGAAGCACTATGCCTTGTGATAGGTACATTCCTGGTATGAAGATTACATTGAGCAGGCATGAGCTGGTACAGGACGTCTATGTCATGGATCTTCCAGATACCAACATTATCCTTGGATTTTAGTGGCTCATTACATTGGGGCCTATCACCACCAACTACAAAACCATGGAGATGTCAGTTATAGAGGAAGGTGGATGAAAGGTAGTGCTCTGGGGCATGAAAGGGAATACTACAAAGGTGGTCACGACCAAGAGAATGGAGGCCATATTCCGAAGAGATGAGATAGTATATGCATAAGAATGTCAGATTTCAGCACGTGTGGATGGGCAGGGTAAGATTCACTACACCCCGGAGATCCAAGAAATCCTTGACAAACACCAAAAAGTGTTTGGGCCGATTCCTCCATGGGTGCCACCAGACAGGGGGTTTGATCATATTATTGAGCTAGAAGGAGGAGCTAAACTAGTCATCACCACACCATACAAGCATCCTAAGAAGTAGAAGGACGAGATAGAGAAGGCCATCAAGGAACGTTTGGACATGGGGCACATCAGGTCGAGGGCTAGCCCTTTTGCTTCTTTAGTAGTGCTAGTTAAGAAAAAAGATGGAACTACGAGGATGTGCATTGACTTCAGGGCTTTGAATAAAAAGACAATAAAAAATAAGTACCCGATACCCAGGATTGATGAGTTTCTATACGAATTGCACAGAGCTATCTACTTCAAAAAGATTGACCTTCATTCTAGCTATCACCATATCAAGATGAGGGAAGAGGACATCTCAAAAATAACCTTCAAATGTCATTACAACCATTATGAGTTCTTAGTGATTCCCTTCGAGTTAACCAATGCCTTAGACACATTCCAATATTGTATGAACCACATGTTTAACAAGCAACTGAGGAAGCACCTGTTGGTATTTTTTGATGACTTTCTCATTTCCAGCAAGACGTCGGAGGAACATCTCCGGCATGTGGATCAAATTTTGTCAATTATGGAGGAAGAGTCACTATATGCTAAGGAGTCCAAGTGTGAGTTTGGAATGACAGAGGTTCTTTACTTGGGGCACATCATTAGAGCAAAAGGGGTGTAGGTACATCAGGAAAAGATAAAAGCCATTATGGAGTGGCCTACTCCTAAGACACTCACAGAATTGAGAGGATTTCTGGGCATATGCACGTAATACAGGAGATTTTTCAAGGGGTTTTCTCATCTGTGTGCACCCTTGATAGATTTGACCAAGAAAGGAGCCTTCAAATGGAATGAGGAAGCTCAAATGACTATGGACAAGATGAATAAAGTGATGAGTACGTGCCTAGTCCTAGGTCTTCCAGATTTCAACCTACCTTTCACCTTGGAGTGTGATGCCTCAAGAGAAGGGATAGGGGCCATACTGATGCAAAATAGGAATCCTCTTGCCTATGATAGATGGAAACTTAGGGGTCCTGAGTTACTCTACAACATTTATGACAATGAAATGTTGGCTATCATGCATGCACTAGCCAAATTCCGACAATATATGGTAGGGGCACAATTTGTGGTCAAATCAGATCATAACAAACTCAAATACCTTTTGGAGAAGAAGGACTTAAATGAGAGGCAACAAAAATGGGTAAGCCAAATACATGTCTATGACTTTGACATTGAAATTGTCAAAGGAAATAACAATGTTGTGGCTGATGCATTGTCTAGGAGGCCATCCATCTTTGCCATGATTGGTGTATCGGTTGACTTGAAATACCACTTAGTGATGGAGTATGTGAAGGATCAGTTCACTTTTCAGCTACTGGATGGAAACGTACAAGATGATAACTTTAGGGTCATAAATGACCTCATCTACTACAAGGTCTGAATCTTTTTTATTCCAAGATCGACCTTCAAGGCCAAAGTATTGCAAGCATGTCATGACTCACCAATGTCAGGGCACCAGGGGATCAACAAGACGTACTGGTAGGTAAGAGAGAGGTTCTCCTGGAAGGGCCTCAAGGACAATGTAATAAAGCATGTAAAGGAGTGTACTACATGCTAGATGAACAAAGATGAGCATACACACCTAGCAGGATTGCTACAACACTTACCCATTCCAGAACACAAGTGGGAAAGCATCTCCATGGATATCATCACTGGGTTGCCAAGAACACAAGGGAAGGACTACATATTTGTGGTGGTAGACAGGTTGCCGAAGTTTGCACACTTCTTCTCCATAGCCACAGACTTCAGCGCAACACAGGTTGCTAAATTATTCTTCAGGGATATTTTTAGGTTGCACGACCTGCCCAAAACCATTGTCAGTGATAGGGATAATAGGTTCATGAGCACCTTTTGGCAAGATATGTTCATATTGGTTGGTATAAATTTGACCCCTAGCACCAGCTATTACCCCCATATCGATGGGAAAACCAAGATAGTCAACAAGTGGGTAGATGGATACCTAAATAATTATGTAGCAGGGCAGCAGAAGGCGTGGGTTAGATGGTTGCACTTGGGAGAATACTACTACAACACCACCCATCACGTGTCCATAGGCATGTCTCCATTCAGAGCTTTGTACAAATATGATCCACTATCTTTTGTCAAGATTTCTTTTGGTGACAGCAGGGCACCTATGGTACAGGATTGGGTACAACAGAGCCAAGACATTCTCTGGGAGTTGAAGGATCATCTACAGAGAGAACAGAACCAACATAAGGTCCAAGCAAACAAAAATAGAGTTGAGCGTACTTTTGAGGTTGGTAACTTAGTCTATCTAAGGCTCCAACCATACAGACAGGCTTCTATAAAAATAATCATAGCAGAGAATCTTCAACCACTTTTCTTTGGACCCTACAAAGTTAGTAGGAGGATAGGGGTCATAGATTATGAGCTAGAGCACCCACAGGGATGCAGGATACACAATGTCTTCCATGTGTCATGTCTGAAGAGGGACATCAACCAACAAATCACAGCCATCGAGGTACTACAACCCATGGATGAAGAAGGGAATCATGTTTTCATCCCAGAAGAGATACTAGAGGTTCGAGAAAAGAGGCTCAGGAATAAAAGCATCAAAAAGTACTTGATCAGGTGGAAGGATCTACCCATTGAGGATGCCACGTAGAAAATGAACAAGTGGTGAGAGAAACAAGTTTGGAATTGCTTGAGGAAAAGAAATTTCTAGAAGGGGAGACTATAATGTCCCCCACCTCTTGATAAAGAGGTATGGAGGAGACTCAGTGGCCTAGGCATCCCCAGTAGGCCATAGTCTCATGCTAAGGGGAAAGGTCAACCAAACTAAGGTTATATTATTAAGTTGACTTGATGAAAAGATGAAAAAAGAGTTAAAATATAACTCATTGAAGGAATAGAAGCGCTGGAGGAGTAACCCTAGGGGTTAACCCAACTCAACAGGAAAATAGAATAAAAGTATAAATAGAAGGCTAGGGCACACCTATTGGGCATTCTGGATTTTGGTATTTTGCTTGTTGATGCTCTTGAGCATACAATTTTGATGGTTTTGATATTACAAACCCTTGTGACCAACTCAGTGGTGAAATATTCCACTCACCTAGCTCCAAGCTTGGTCTCAGGGATGAAATACTTCACCCACACCATTCTACAACTATCATCTACCCAGGAGAACTAGCAAGGTTGTACCATTTGGATCAGGAGGGTCGTACCATCTAGGGTTTTCCTACAGAGGTGCACCAACTTCTGAGGAAGAGTTTGATCTAGCCAAAGGAAGGATCTTGAGAGTTTTCCAGCATTAGGGTTTTTCTTGCAAGCCCTTGCTCATCATTTTGAGAGATTCTTGGAGGAGTTATCACGTCCCTATCATTTACTACA
Organism: Picea glauca; assembly: GCA_000966675.3. NCBI lineage: Eukaryota > Viridiplantae > Streptophyta > Pinopsida > Pinales > Pinaceae > Picea > Picea glauca. Next base: position 83,979 of record JZKD02S2131523.1, on the reverse strand, counting down.
GGTTGGGACGATTTTAGGAGGAAGGGCATGACTTGGAGATTAAGTAATTCTTAGATCTAGAAGGTTATAGGCTAGATATGATCTTGATAATTCTCTCAAGTGCTTGTGGATGCCTGATCTATCATCCAGGAGAGTTTCAGATGATTCAAAGGCCCCATTCAGCTAGGCCGTACTATTGGCCATAATCAAGGTTCACTAGCATATTTGGCCCATTTTACGACGATTGTTTCGATGCTTATGCAACATTATGTCGTTGATATGGTGAGGAATTTGGAGTCTTTGAAACATCAATTTAGGTGACGTGGCATTTGCGATGAACTTGATCCAACGTTTCATAAGTGATGATATAGGCAAACAATCTTAAACCAACTTTTCGTCTAAATTGCAACAACAACTTTATAGTTAAATTGACGCATCATTAGAAGTTGTCGTCAGCTATTCGACAACAACTTTTTGTTGTTTATGTAGCTAAACCAACAAATCAATAGAAGTTGTTGTCACCTATTTGACGACAACTTTTTGGTGCTTATGTAGTTAAACCGATGCATCAAAAGAAATTTTCATCGCCTATTCAATGACAACTATTCGATGTTTATATAGAAAAACCGCCGCATCGATAAAAGTTGTCGTCGTCGATTCAACAACAAATTTTCGATGTTTATATATCAAAACCATTGCATCGATAAAAGTTTTCATCGTCTATTAGATGACAACTTTTCGATGTTTATATAGAAAAACCTTCGCATCGATAAAAGTTGTCATTGGAGATGTGACGACCAAAATTTATTTAGAAAAAAAATAAAAAATTATTTTGGGCATCAATTTTGATATTTTTTTTTTTTGTTTGTTAATTTGTGCAGGACCTGCGATTAACCTGTGGCTTGAGAAACCGCGACTCAGGGGCATCTAAGCCGTCAAAATCACCCGGGGATCGCACCC
>JZKD02S2131523.1:17113-52280 GCA_000966675.3 Picea glauca | reverse complement strand
TCACCAGCAACAATGTAGTGGAGAGAAGATTTTCTCTTGATCCTTCATAAAGTCGTTTATTTTCCTTTTCTAATAGAGGTTCATCATAAATACCAGCATTTTCCCCATCCTCATCTGGCTGCAAAAAAAAATCTTGGATCATTTGATTTTTCCCATCATCTTCTTCCATGGGATCATTAACTTGATTTGTCCCATCATTGTCTTCCATGAGATCCTCATTTTCTTGGTCATTATGATGTTTCTCAGCTTGTACAACATCATTTCTACTAATACTTGGTGCAATATTCTGCGGAAAGTTAGAGGGAAACTCTAACTTTATAATTACAAACAATCATGCAAAATTAGTGTATACTATAACAAACATTCAAACAATATATATACATATATATAATTTTATATAAAATTGACAAAATAAAAAAGATAATAAATATATAGCTAATTACCCTGGTACGATATTCATTCGATCTGCCATCAATGTGACCATATTTCCTACAATGTTTTGTAGTTGTTTCTATTAAAATTCTTATGGGATGTCTGAAGCAACATTTTTTACAAGGGAAATAACATATACCATCACCCTTTTCACACGCTTTACTTTTTTCCCCACCTCTAACAACATTCTACGACATTTTTCCACACAAAAATACCCTTTCGGAACCGTATTTGTTATAGCAAGATTGTCGCAACATCTTCAAATCGTCAAATATTTATAGGCCAATTTTAGGTCACGCTCGTTGCAATTGTGACGATAGTGACCTAAAAATATATATATATTTTACAACTATTTATTTTAGGTCATTTTCAATGGTAAAGTTGGACTAAATTATTATGGTCAACTATCGTCACTTATGCGATGACCAATCTAAGGTCATTGCTTATGAGACGAACATTGACCATTATAGTTCAGTCAAACTATAGGCGTCGAAATTGTGATGAAAACAGGGTAGATTTAGAAAAAAAAACCTTTTTCTCTTGCATGTTGTGACAAAAGAGTACTTTCGTCGCAAGTGGTTGTCGCAAATTTTTCATTATGTAGTAGTGGTTTAAGGAGGTTTGTACCATTCTAGGGTTTCTACAGTTTGAGGAGGAGGCTTCAGTGATTGAGCTTCATACTTCAAGACAAGGCTTCCCTTGCCTTGATCCATTATTGAGGAGATTTTGGAAGCATTAGAAGGTCTATATATTCAGGAGGGTCGAACCCTTGGTGTCCTTGTCTTCAGCAGGCCGTATCGTCAGTCATCAGGGCCACACCAGTTGCTTGAGGAGAGGTTCAAACCCTAGTTTTGCAGTTGAGCATTCATATTCTCTTGGAAGCCTTTGGGAGGCTTGATTTGTATCTCCTGGAGCATTTTGTATACAAATCTATTATTGTATTGAAGCCATCTACTTCAAATTTGCTTCTCTATTGTATCAAGTGCTTCCTTTCTTATAATAAAGTTCAATTATTTGCTTGTGATTCCTATCTTGTGTAATGATGATGGTCTTCATATGATTACAATGATTCTTGTATAAATCTATGGCTGAATAAATGAATAAACCCTAAGGCTGAAAAATTCATGGCCAACCTGCATACACAATGAACAATAATCAAATCAGAGGTTAGTTAGTGATTCCAAGAAAAAAATTGTCTTGGGATCATTACATATAGCCCTCCTGTCATGATATTTGTTACCTATCCATGAATAAGTTGTGGTTCTCTTTTTATATGCATTGTTGGTCTCATAGTTTTTCACCATAGAGAAGAGTCGGCTCTTCTCTCCCTGTGTTGGCCACAAAGAAAACCCTTAAACCCTCCAGTTTGAGGGTTGATAGAGAAGACCGTCAGACCTGTCGGGTTTGTTATTGGTTATGGTTGATTTGTATGTATTGTCGACAAAAATTGAGTACCCGCTCCCCCAATTGGTCATGTGACAATCGTGTTGGTTTTTAGTCACTCCCTATGTTGTTACAATGGATAAACCCTGCGTTGTTAATTGGACAGTTCAAAATACACAATCACTCGCCTTGTGTTTTATAATCCAGTATCGTTTTAATTGAGAAGGTCACAACATCACTTCATGTCAATGCGTGTGTATCTGTGGTTTCTACAACATGTTAGGTCGGTTTTTGAATGTTATGAAAGTCCAAGTATAGGATCAATGTTGAATTGGTTGATTGGTTGATACACAATCACTATCTTTTTGCACTAAATATTATTTGGATTCTTAACTCGACATTGGCTACACTTGTTTAATGATGTTCGCACATAATGAATGTGTGGTGTTCATACACCACAAATAAATGGTCATTATAACTATTAGTTTTTTTGGGATGAATAGTTGTTTCAACTAGGATGACTGTAGCAATTTCATCCACTGTGTGCATTATGGTTATTTGATTGCGTCATTAGGGATGAGCCCAAATTTTACACAGCATGGTTGATTGCAGTTTGATTAATTTGAAGCAATACCATATTATATTGATAGCTTGACATGATGTGTTGAGTTAATAACTATGACTGTGTGTTTGGAATAGTAAAATGGGAATGTTGCATCGTGGTGTTTTGGGTGGTTGTCCGATGTGTATGATATGGATAATTTTGGGTTCCACACTAAGAGATAGTCACAGAGTTTTAAGCACGATTTTTTTGCAATTTGATTATTTGTTTTGTGAATTCAGGCATGTTGTTTTTGCCTTGTTGTGTTGGATGGATAGCCCAAAATTTTGATTATTTGGAGTCACGTTGAATTGAGCTTGTACAGTCATAGAATTACACTTGTGTTGATTGAATTATTTTTTGTTTTCTACAACATGGCATGAATTGGAATGGTGGTTGTTTTATGTCTGTTGAAATGACAATTTGGGGTTTTATAATTCAAATATGGGGTATTGGGTTGGCTGTCCACTATGTATGTTTAACGAATATCATTCTTTTTTAAATGACAGGCCCGATTGCAGTAACAGTATAATTTCAATGTAAATTTTGAAACACGACTTTTGAGTGTATTTGATGATTGAAGTAATGTGTGGGAAGTGGTTGATTTTGAGGAATGACAGAGTGGAAATGGTTACTATTATACATTTGAGAATTGTTATAAGATGAAAATTGGATAGATAAAAGGAACATAACTCCCTTACAGATTGTTGTGGAATGCATCATGTATTGTTGATGGCACTGTGTTAGATATTTGACTATGAACAATGTACTAGATAATACACAATAATTGTTAATGGGTCACTAGGGATGATTTTAAGGATGGAAAATTATTTTAAATTGTAGAAACCTTGGCGAATATTACTAATACTTCATATGTGAACTATAAATGTTTGGCAATATTTTTTTTTTAATATTTAAATTTCTAAGTATTTTATATAGTTTTTATAAAATTTTGGCAATTTTTAAGATAAAATAATTTTATCCTATAGAATTTGCGCGAATCATTTTTAAAATAGCGAATCTCATTTTTGGAAAACCATGGAAAATTAGCCCATGAGCGAAATTTAGCCCCTAAAATCATCCCTGTGGGTCACAATGATCGTTGATTGGTGTATCTCCTTTTAACAGAATGATTATATGGATTACTGGGTGAATTTTGCGAACAGTACCAACTCTCATTCCCCATCATTTATTCAATTTTTTCTAATTACGACCCCATAGCCTTCCCACCTTCATTTTCCACTCTCTGTACTAAAATTGATTACAGTCAAGAAATTTTTTGTGTTGAAGTAGTTGGCAGTAGCAGTGTCTTGGTTGAATTACAATGATGTTCTCCTTGGGTTGCAGTTGATTGTTGTTGTCCTTGAGAAGTATCCATATCCTTCCCCTTCATCATATCATGTTTCTCTCCTCGTCCTAGATTATATACATTGTTGAGCTACAAGACAACAAGTTGGGAGTCTAATAGAATGCTAAGGTGATGAATGTGGTAGTGACTAGCCTTGGTGAGGAGACCAATGACAACATCATATTTGGCTTAGTTGTCGGTGGCCAGGCCTAAGCATATTCCATTGGAATGGAGTAGGATATATGAGGGGGTATAGATGGCCCAAGTGGTCGAATCAATATTCTGCGTCCAACAGATGGCACCGTCAATGTAATCGATGTGGTAGGTTGATGGATTATGCATCTGTAAATAACATAGGTGATAAATCAGACATGAGGAGTGGTGGTGGTAAATAAGAATAAAAACTCTACAAATGTGTACAAAGAGAAACCTAAGGTAGAGGGTTGTGCCTAGGTGTAAAACTTCTTGAAGTAAAACCTGTTGATGGGTAATTGTAGAGGGTATCCTTCTAGAGAGACCAAGATGTAGGCTCCTTTGGTGAGGAAGTGTTGGATGATGAAGGGGTCGTGCCACAATGACTCAAATTTCCCATGGTTGAGAGTGTCATGGAAGATATCATAGGATAACATGAAATCACCTTCATTGAATGAGTGAAGGTTGACATGACAGTCGAATGTGGATTTGCACCATTTTCTAGCTACCTCATTGTGTTGTAATGAAGATCGACGGTCTTCATCAAGTGACTCTAAGGTCAGTAGGTGTTTCTCCATTGGCTCAATGTCAGGTAAGAGCTCTATGATAGTGCCTAATGTGGGGATTTCACACTCGATAGGGAGGGTGGATTCAATCCCATGGATGAGGTGGAATGGTGTAAAACCGGTGGCAGTTTTGACTGCCATGCGATAAGCCCATAACATGGAAAACAACATATGATTATAGTTGGTCTTATGTTTGTTGACGGTACATTGTAGCATGGTTTTGAGAACTTTGTTGACATAATCGACCTGTCGGTTGGACTAAGGGTAGTATGGGTAGGAAAACTCATGGGTGAATCCTAATTTTGAGGATAGTTCTGCAAGGATATCATTCTCAAAATGTTTACCATGTTCGAAAAATAATTGTTGTGGAACTCTGAACCGGGTAATGACATGGTTGAAGAAACAATGCAATGTTGTGTCAGTGGTGTTGTTCAATGTGGGAAAGGCTTCCACCCATTTGGTAAAGTAATCCACTGCCATGGAAATGTACTTGTGTACATTACTCGATGGAGGATTCCAAGCCATGAAGTCTATGACCCATTTACAAAAGGGGCCATCTATGATGACTGGGTGTAGAAGAGCTAGTGGAGCTCGTGCTTTGTTTGCATAAATATGTAATTTGTCACATCACTTGACAGTGTGGATGCAACCATGAAACAAAGTGGGCCACAAGTACCCTATGTGAATGATGTTTTGGGGGGTAGACATACCCGAGAGGTGACCATCGCAAGCATCGTATTGGAAATCATTCAAGACTCTGTTAGCTTCGTCGATGGTAAGAAATTGTCAAAAGATGGTATCAGCCCCACATCGGTAATGAATTTCCCCAATGGGGAAGTATCAAGGAGCCTGATGGAGAGTGCGTTGATGGTCATCTTGAGAGAGGTGAGACCCAAACTTCTGTGTACAAAGGTAGACAGGGAGGTCATCATACTAGGGGTCGTCGGAGGGGATGAATAAGAGGTGTTCATATAGGAAATCCTCATTGATGAGGGAATATTTTGTATCGGAGGAGAAAGTCGTAATGAGTTCGGATAGGACAAGATATTTCTTCCTTTTGGGAGTAGAGAACTCTAGATCGTATTCCTAGAGGATAACGATCCATCGGGAAAATTTTCCACTAATCTATCATCGACTAAGCAAGTATTGCATGGGGTTGGAATCTGCTATGACCCTTGTACTTCGAAGAAGAATATAATGTCACAGTTTTTGGACTGCGAGGAAAAATTCTATAGCGAGTTTATCATCATGATTGTACTTCAAGGGTGGACCTAAAAAGTTTTACTAATGTAGTAAATCACATGTTCATGCCCATCATCCCCTAATTGGATGAGGACTCCTGCTACTGAAACAATGGAGGCTAATAAGTAGAGGATGTAATTGCGATCATATTCCAAGGGGCATATCAAAGGGGCATTGGATAGGGCGGATTTTAAATCACCAAAATTTGTTTGAGCATGTCCATCCCATCTCAATGGGATATCGTGTCATAGTAGGTGGAGAAAACCATGTGTGCGAGTGGCGTAGTCTAGGACAAAATGACGTAAAAAGTTGGTTTTTCCTTGTGGGCTTTGCATTTGGCATAAATTCCTAGGTGGTGGATTTTCTGTAATAGCTTGGACCTTGAGGGGGTCCACCGTGATGCCGTGTTGGGAGACAATCAACCCAAGGAGGTGTCTGGCAGTGATGCAAAAGAAGCACTTGAGGGGGTTCAAGCGGATATTATATTGGAGACATCGTTGGAAAATGATGCGTATGTCATATAAATGTTGGGTTCTCTTTTTGGATCGAGATGTGAGGTGATCCAAATAAGCAAGGATGATGCGAGAAAGATCATGAAAAATGTATGTCATGGCCCGTTGGAATGTAGCACTGACATTTTTGAGTCCAAAAGGCATGATGCAATAAGAAAAGGTTCCCTAATGGGTTGTAAAAGAATTTTTGTACTGATCTGTTAGGTGGATTTGAATTTGATTATAGTCAGAGAACCCATCCATAAAGGAGAGTCCATGGCCGACACAATCATTGATGATTTGGTTGATGAAAGGGGTTGGGAAGTTGTCTTTGGGACAAGCATGGTTGATATCACAAAGGTCTGTGTAGACACTAATAGTTCCCTTTTTTTTGTTAACAGGGATGAGGTTGAACACCCAAGAAGCATATGCAATGGGGTAAATGAACCCGACAATGCGTAACTTGTCAATTTCATCTTTGATAGCCACATCTTTGGATGGGTGGAGAGGGCATTAATTTTGACGAACGAGGGCGATATCTGGCTAGGTTTCGATTCGATGTTAAACTATAGAAGGATCAAGGCAAGCTATCTCTGTATATGACGAGGAAAAAATATCCCGGTATTCCTGAAAGAGGGTTTTGTAAGCAACAATATTTTCAAGGGAGCATGCAGAGCCAATGGTGATCTCTTCTACAATACTTGGTTTAATGGAATTTTCAATTTTGACTATGGGGGAGATGTTGGCCATGTTTCCTTCTTCAAAATCATTGGGGGTAGGGATAGGGTTTTTGAACCAATCAATATGCCATGGAGGAATAAAATCCTTAGTTTCGATTGTGCACATGGAGTCTTGGGTAGGAGGGTGAAAGGCCTCTTGTGAGAGAAAAAGTGCTCAATGATGGAGCACATTCCATGGGAAATTGGGGGTATTTAGTTTCTCCAAGATATCTTCATAGTGGAAAATGTGAGAAGATAGGGGATCCTCGGAGATGGCAGGGGGAACCCTCAATGGGTAAGTGTTATTGTCCTCGGGGGATGAAGAAGTAGAAGGGATATCATGTGCAAGGTGTGATGGCTCGCTTGAAATAAAACAAATGCCATGATCCTGTGGATGGTATCTCATTTGCACGGATACTGATGAAGAAATATAACGAATGTTAGTAATGTGAGCAGCAGTAGGGAGAGCCTAAGGGAGTTCAGGTAGATATGTGTGGCATACTGTGGCTAATGTTTGGCGAAGTTGAGGTAGATTTGGGTACTGATGATTGTAATGGTCATATTTTGAGAATATGGCACAAGCGAAATTGGTTTGTAAGCCATTCTTGCATTTGTTTAAGGACTCTGTAGTAGTAGTTGAAGTACTTGATGGAGTGGTAATCAATGTGGTTTCTTTGGGGAGATGGATAATATTGTGCAACTTGAGAAGAGTAGGATGTCTATTAGTGGGGTGCCCGTCTCTTTCACATCGTGTGCAAAGAGGTTGAGCTTAGGGAGAGAGTGGAGCGATGGGATTGTTCTTCCTTTGTCTGCCCCTAGTGGTGGTGGTATTGTTGCCAGTTGGGGGTGAGGGTGGTGTGGAAGGAGCCTGTACTAGGATATTCATCTGTAATCCCTATGTATGAGGGGGGAGAGATGGTGTAGGAACCATAGTGGGTGGATGGAGATACCATACAGGGATGGCGAGCACCATGTTGGGAAGGGTTAGAGTAGAAGCTACCTAGAATTATTGAACTCTAGGTGGCAGGTAGAAAAAAGGAATTTGGGTAATGGCTTGGGGGACTATCTCCCAAATTGGTATTTTCCCTTGGAGGGGGGGTGAATCTGGGACAAGTGGTTCGATGGTGTTTTTATGGAATTCCTGAGGTAGTAGTTCTCTAACTGGTGGAACTTCAATGTGGGGAGAGGCCTCATTGAGAGGAGTATTTTCCTCGATATATATGTTCCATTAGAGGAAAATACACACAATTGTGCTGAGATAAATGAGTTTAGGAGAGGTGGTGCTCCATGATAAGTCCCTAACAAGGATGGGTCTTTGAATATTCCAGGACCCTTGTCAATGAACGAAAAATCATATAAGATAGTGCGAACAAGGTGGAGAATGTTATTAATGTTGGTAGAATGATTAGGCTTGTAATGTGTAAGTTGGTCAATGGTGAAAATTTTCCTGTTATGAGGAAACATCATCATACAAAACAAAGAAGAGGATATAGCCTTCATAGCGTACATGTAGTTATGAAAAAACAAGATATTGTAATCAAGTGGGGTGTCGATAACCTCAATTTTGATTAGGATGGTTTTCCCCCTGAGTTCTATAGGGACATTTTGGAAGATCCCTTTAGGGGATGATGGTCGACCGTCATAAGATCTTAGGGTGATGGAATATGGTACTAGATCAGGTGAGCCAATTTTTTTCCATACTACTTTGGACATGATGCATGTTGATGCACCTTTATCAATGATGCACTGATGAAATGTGAATTTCTAGATCTTGGCTTGTATCTGCAAAGCTACGATCATAGGGAGGCATGGTTCTCCATTATCCAAATCAAAGGTGATGAGTCAAGTATTAGTTGGGTCGACTGCCCCCAAGGCGGAAAGAAATATTTTTCTCTGTGAGGGACATGTTTGGAGGACCTCCAACATAGACATGGTTGTAGGAGATTGTGCTAAATCATCAACTAAACTATAGTTATGTGCTTCCATAGCATGAGGGTTATGTACATTCCATAGTAAAGGTACATGGGTTATACGAGGGTTTGGTTTAGTGTTAGGGAGTGGGATAATCAATGGTTTTCTGACTGCATCGAGAGTTGTTTTTGATGTGTTTGGGGTATATTCGGGGGGAATACCATATTGATGACTGCATGTTTGTATAAGAATCTCTTCTTCGCTAGTAAGGAGGATATTTTGATTCAATGGATTGCGGGGTTGACTGGGACCTAAGTTTTGATACTTCCCCATTTGTGGTGGGGAGGAGTTTATATCTTGTTGGGTAATCATCACACCTTGGTGTGGAATAGGGTTTTGAAAAATGGTCAGGGGTGGAGGTTGCAAATAATGTTGTTGGGCCTTCTAAGGGGTAGGCGGTGTTGAAGGACGTTGAGTGTTCATGGATTCTTTCATCCATTTGAAATCGACAATTTGGGGGAAATGGTGAGTATAATGTTGATACTCACCACATAGAGTGCAAGGGAAGTTATTTATGAGGTTATTTTTCTTCCCTTGTTGTGGTTGATTATTATTGTTTTCCCCTTGGGGGTTTTGGTTGCCTTGATTCTGGTTTCCCCTAGTAGGATGGTTTTGTTGGGGGTTATTTCCTCATGGTCCCAGGTTGTTATTGTTTCAATTTTTCCCTTTCTTCTTGGAATTACTCAGTTGATGGGATGGATTTTCCATGTTCAACTGTTCAAAAGTGTCAACCTGTTGAATGGGAGAGGGTTGAACAAAATTAACGTCAGCATGTGGTCATCCTGGTGGAGGAGCAATTGGCGAGGGAGGACCAGAAAAAGGAAAGTATGGATTGTTTTGTGGAGATGATTCATATGGAGTGTAGGAAGTTGAATCACTTCCACTACTTCTAGGGTTGTATGTAGGGGTTGGGGGTGGACCTGTACTCTATATTGAGAGACCATATGCATATGGGTTACCGGTGGGGGTCCCCCCAATCAATAAGAGGGAACAACAAGATATGACTGTTGGTGTGTGGGAGGAGGAAAATAAGATGTCCCTCCATATTTTTGTGGATATCGATTTGCACCATAAGTGGGTGATGGGTGGTCGTAAGGGTTAAGATGTGTCATAGAACTAATCAACCCATCCATAGTGTGGAACATCCTGGGCTTGTCCTGGATAAATGGTATGGATCTGGGTGCATCAAGAAATACTATGTACAAGTAACTTGATTGAGCATATATGGGGTCAAACTGTTGGGCCTTGTTGATGGCTTCCTCCTTTGATTAAGGAAACGTGGATGCTACACCCTTGGTAATAACAAAGACGAGTGATGTAAGAAACCAATCGAGGTGTTGTTCTTTGGTGGTTTATTCTTTACACAAACTACATCATCGACGCCATTCATGGTTGTGGTCGGCTATATGGATAGCAGTGGTTTGTTTTAAATCGGAGAGGATTTATAATCTAGTATCATGACGAATTGGTAATTGAAAAAAATACAAAAAGGCCTTGGCCAATTATTCAAAAGTCACATGGGACCCTGATTTTTTGTCCACATACCATTTGACTGATGAGCCAATGAAAGTTCTTTCAAATAACTGCAAGAAGATGGAATCATCCATGATGTTGTTTGAAGAGAACCATAAGTGAAAGGCCATAACATGGTTGGCGAGATATTCCTATGGTTTTCCTTCAAACTTTGGAATATTTGAAGGCAATTTTGTGGGCATATTGGGACTAGTGGCATCATGCAAAATGGGATCATTCATGAGTTTGGTTAAATCAGGAATGTTGAGGGATGCCAAGTATGGCATAGGGAGATTTGGCAAAGGATTAGTTCCAGCGATTGTGTGTGTACGTAATGGACCTGTCCATTGAGAGGGATTTGGTGGGTTTGTACTTCTTCCTTGAGAATAAGTTTGACTCCTGCCTCCTTGTGAAGGAGAACCAATAGATGTATGTCGTTGGGTATAAGACCCAAGCAAAGTGGAACCAAGTAAAGATGATCACAAAATAGTGCCACTCACTGCGGTGTGAGATGGTTGAGCCAGTGAGTTGGAAAGACTAGGGACTCCTCCTAGAATAGGGGGCAGATTATGCAAGCATCTAAAATGATGAGGATTTTGTGGTTCCCCTATGGTTATGACTAGAAAAGTGAATGTGTAAAAATGGTGACAAGAGAAATAAATTTACAATATCTTTCTATATTTTTGACCTTCACAAGATAGTATAACTCATAATTGCATGCAATCAAATGAACATCATACATAAATCAACTGTAAATAAACAATAATGTGGATAGGTAGATTTTGTCTGCGTGGGGGAACAAAAAAAACAAATGCTCATGTCCTAAAAGAACTATCGCCCTTCCTATCAATTTAGCACTGGGCCTTCCAATAGCACTCAATAGTGGGGTATGAAGCCACCATAAGAGGAACTAGTGAAGGTTGAAGTAATCAATTATAATCAGGGGTAGAGGGTGCATATCCTAAAATATCTAGAAATATTTCCCAATAGCCACACAAAATCTGATCAAGGTGTGATTGCAACCCACAACTACCACCTGGGTAGATATCTTATGTTTGGACACTAAGTTCCTCTATAAAAGTGTGACATTTATATTTTCATCCTAAGAAATGGGTCACAGGATGGATACCCTCACAAGAGTTGGGTGACTCAATGAGGGATGCACAGAACAATCAGACCTCGGCCGTCGAACCTTCACGGGTATCTCCCTGCCTTATGGTGTAGGAACACTTGACTTGGAGGATTTGAAAGATCCCTATTCTCAACTTCTATTGTTTCAAAATGTGAGAACTTGATAATGGGGGGTTATTTGGATGCCTACCCTCGAGATCCTACCTAGACTAAATTTTTTATTTTGGCACCTTCTGTAGAGGAAAATTTTAGTGCATTCTTAGAAAAGTTTTAGATGTGGTGGGCTGAGATATTGGGGTCATGGACCAATCTCGTTTGAATTAAATTGGTGTGGATAATTTCCAAAGAAGTAGTCAGATATTTCAGAATTCTTTGAAGTACATGTAAAAATAAATCTTACTTTTTCCTCCTTTATTCTAATAGAAATTATGTGTGTGAGGAGTGGCTTTGTGTGAAAGAAGGTGAAAAGTGAGCAATTTTTTTTTTTAATAATTTAAGTGTGAGATTGCAACATGTGGAATTCCTGTGGTCCTTACAAATCTTCTTACCTAGATTACTATGTTTATTTGGAAAAACCTTGAGAAATATTTAAATCCCTAAAGAACTAGAAATGTGGACATACGAGTCCTCTCAAATCCTTTAAACACCCTATAATGTTGTCTAAACTAGAAAAGATTTTGAAACTATCCTAGAATTGTAGACATGTGGGCATTTATGGGCCCGCTACTTGATCTTCTAAACTTTCCTAGAGTGTTATCTAAAATAAGAAATATTTTAGAAACTATCCTAAGATTGCAAACATGTGGATATGTATGGGCCCTTACAAAGCTTTAAGATGATTTCCAAAACTAAGAGGTTCCCTAGGGGGGTTTTTTCCTCTCCTAATTATTTTTAAAGGGATATTAAATTTATTTTCAACCACATTTTTTGATTGTCGAGATCACACTAGGGTGTGGGGGAAGAGCATACTTGAGGGTTAAAATTGATTTCTAGTCCCAGATTAATTGTGTTTGAAATAGCAATAATTTCAACTAAAATTTTTAAATTCCAAATGAGCCATCCATGTGGAAACAAAGAAAAGAGAATAATAGTGATTCGTTTTACCCCTATGTGCTTATGTTAGCTAATATTTATTGTCATAAAGGACTCTAAGTGAAGTGTGATTTCTTTACAAAGTGAAGGAGATTAAAATCTGAAGGAAATAGGCGTTCAAACCATTCATAAAATCCCTCACAATTTGAAAAAATTGAACTCATGCGCGGGTTGTAGTTCTAACAGGCATGCAAAGGGCGCAAAGTGTGCACAATGCACAAAGTTATGAAGGCTTCTACACGCACAATGTGAAGAGTGCACATATTTTTCCTTGAAAGCCGTGCACTTCCTGTCATGCATCGAGAAAACAATTTCCAAGTGAAATTATCTTGCCCTAGCCCTAAATTTAGACTTTGGAATGCTAGACTAGGCTGGTTTTGGTACCTGCATATCAGAACAATTAAAAAGAAGTATTGTCAAGACTTAAATAGGGAGGAATTTGATATTGATCCCCAGTATGGTTCTCAATCTGTTGTATTGGCTTTGTCACATGGGTGAGCATAAACACAACACTTGCATGCTTAATTAATTCAAGTAAAAAAGACATAAGTTTGTGAGTTGATTAGATAACCAAATACACATGAAACAAAGAAATTAAACTAAAAACCACTAAGAAATAAATGTTAGAGAATCTTGCAAGAACTAGAACCATGAAAATAAAAAATTGACCAATATATAGCTGCCAATGGATCAATATATTGATAGGCTAAACATCGTAGAGAAAGGAAGAGACTTATGAATCCCCTCTTCCTCCTTGGGAGGGCTCTTGAGTTGCCTAATAGAGAGATATTCTCTTAATGCAATGGCATGTGACAATGGTGAATAAATACAATGCCAATCCTCTCAAGAGGTGAGTGGAATGACCATTGTTATAGTGCTTGAATGATTCAAACAAAAAAGAGGATTATCAAAGATGAATTCTTGTAGCAAAACAACACCTTGCAGTTATTATTTTTCTAGCATACCCATGGAACATATTTATAGTGTCTATTAGTGCCGTCATTTTTTTGTTTAGTAGGGGTCGGTCTTAGTCAAGTCATGGTCCGTGTTTCAAAGCATGTGAGGTCATGTACTGAACAACAAAGGGTTCAAGGTTAGTAAGTGGCTAGTTGGACCTTGGAGTTGGGAAGGGATGTTAGAGTCAAAAAATGTGTAAATGGTATGAGTCTATTCCCAAAGAGTCGGGCCCTGTCAGAAATGAAGTCTTATGTGTTGAGCGTTGAGGAAATTTGTTAAATAGAAGTCAAGTCGGTAAGTGAAATGACCATCATCAACTCATTATGAGGGCTGAAAGAATGAAAAATCATGGTGCTTGTATCACATATGCTCTGCAACCCTTATCACTTGTACTTTACATGCCCTAAAGTGCACTGGTCATACGAATGTGCTACGAAAAATCTTTAGTTTGCTTCAAAACCTCCATTCACCATGAATTCAGTGTTCCCCAATAGGATTCCACCTCTCTCCCGCTCTGCTATAAATTCGGGTGGTTCTGCATACATTCTAGTTACCAGTCAGGCTTATGCACTATGTAATGTTTATCTCAAGCCCAAGTTGATCGAGATTCCTGCCTTAGGCCCGTATCGAAATCCACCGCATGTAGAACAAGTGCAAGTTGCGCCATGGAAACCTCCCAGAGCATAAGGAAAGGCACATGAAGTGGAAAAAGCATTGGGCCTGAGCCCCAAATCTTGACATTGATAAATGAGGATCTGAAGGTCAGAGTGTCCTTTGAGCAGTTCAAATGCATGGCATTTTCCAAAAAAATACAAGGATTTAATATGATACTAGATGAACAATTTTCACTCTATTTCAATGCTTTCTGCATGGTGATTGCAGGTGTCACTGTCCATATAACAGAAGAAACTTTTTCGACCACGACATAGATCCCTATGTGCAGAGAAAGGTGGTTCAAACAAAGACATGTCCTTGGACATGCAGTGCTATGAAGACTTCATCAAGAGAGAATATTTAGATGGGAAGGTCGAGACAGGCGTTTCGAGTACACATTTGTAGGAACCTTTCCAGAAACTCCTTGGATTAATTAGGAAATATTTCACTTGTGAGAGGAGGTTCAAAAGAGTACATTTGCATCATATGAGATTATTGATGTAATTAATAGGAAGGAGACCATTAAATCTACCCTTTTTATTACACTAGAGCCTCCGATAGATGGCGGATAATGCCCAGGATGAAGCAAATCAATAGAAAAGGAAACTCTCTCATGTATCACTGATTAAATTGTTGGTAGTTGAGGAATTAAGACAGTTGGGAAGAAACTAGGATTCATTCTTTCTCAAAATGGGAATATCGAAAGATCCAAAAGGAGATTTTCCTCTACCCACAGAAAGGGTAATATCACACCGAGTGGAGGCTGAAGTGGGAGAGGTTGCGCAGGAAGGAAATACATTGGAAGCCATGTCCCGCCAGCATAAACTACCCCGAATAAGGGGCAAGACAAAGAAGAACAAGGAAGTTGGGCAAACCCAAGTCCCAAGCGAATTATATGCAAAGTCAGTCGCTGAAGAATTACTTATGCACACCATTCGGCTAGAACCTGTCAAAGGTACAAGTCGATAAAGATGTTGCAGAATGAAGAGGATAGATGCCAAAGGCACACATTTTTGTGAGTAGTTGCAATAGCTAAAACAAGTGCAACTCTTTATCGCCGAGCTTTACTAGGAAAACAGGGAACTAAGAAATCAATTAGTAGCAAAGACCATTGAAGTGTCAGCATCACAAGTTCATGAAGGAACTGTGACATGGATCAAGGGGAAACTCAGGGAGGTGCAGGATACAATTGTACAACTACACAAAACATAGAGGATGTCATAAGAAAGGAATGGAAAGTACTTAAGATAATGTGAAGCGGTCGGGGAGAAATTTCGCGCAGCTCTTGCCAGCATGCATAAGAAACATGATTAGCTGATTCCATTCCTTTATTCTCAAACATTGCACAAATTTTGACATTTTTGAAGAAGGAAAAACCCTTAGATGATTTTTTCATTTTGGTAATGACAACGACAGTCAGCAGTCACTCGCCACCTATGCAACCCAACAAATGAGAACGCAATAGAAATCAAGGCTATTATAGCGGATGGTAAGAGTCTAACAGAGAACTTGATTGTTTAGATACCCTGTTAAAGGAAGGCATTGACACATCACTCTCCCCATGAAAAGACCTTGCTGATAACTGAACTCCCATGGAAAAGACAAGCATTTATGATGCGACTGAATACAATTGGTTTCTATTCCTCGAAATGGGTCATACGAAAGGTCATTTAAGAGAGAACATGCAGTTTCCTAAATTCTAGCGATAGTAGCTAGAGAGAAGAGTAGCCCAAGTGGTGCCCTAGCCTATATATTTTATCTTTTCAATGTAAAATATAGGTTGGTTGGGAAAGCTAGTGTAGACAGTTACTATTTAATGTAGTTTGAGCTTGATTGAAATTTAATGCAAAAGTACTGAAGCTTTGATGAAAATATTCTAATTGTAGCAGTTGGATGTATTTTTTTCTTTCTTTGTGTACATACTTCCTGTATTCTTTATTCATATCTATTTCTGTCTGAATCAGAACATAATTTTGAACATGGGATTCACTGCGCAATGCCATACGATTCGTTCCATTTAGACAAACCATTTTTCTTCTAAGTTAACTCTAAATTCATCATAAACGGTGATCCAAGTTGCTTCATGTGTTTTTTCCCCTCTCCACACACAACGATTTTAGACTAAAAATTGTTTCTTACTTAGCCTTTATCCTCTCAGGTTCAGTCACCAAGTCATTTGTCTCTATAATTTTCTTAAATCGACTCCATAGCCCGAGGTCTTACTCTCTTTCGCCAATAGAACCAACAATTATTATGCAAAGGTGTTAAATCTAGCCAATAGCTTAAAGCCATATCCTATACCAAGACAATATTTCCCAAGAGAGCCCTCTCCAGGTTCGAAAGGATAGTTTTGGGTCTCAAAATTGGTTTGTATCTTGCCTCTGTCATTCATTTATCAGCCGAACGAAGTTTACAGAGAGCTAAAATTCTGGCGCCGCTGACAGGGACATAATTGAATAAATTTTCCCTGGGAGAACAACTAAAGTCATAGTTTTGATCCCTGAGGGTAGCAGAGGGAAAAACATCCATATTGGATGAAACCTTTACCCCAGTGACTCCAGTAAAAAATACTAGTAGCAAAAAGTAGCATGATTTAGGAACCTTGGCTCCGAAGATGATCCATAGAAGAAAAAATCCTGACCCAAACCCCATAAAGCCCGTGTGCGACCCCGAGAAACTTTTGCGTAGATCTAGGGAGAAATCACTGGACCCATTATATTACCTTGATAGAAGCCTGTCCTTACCCAAAAAAGATGTGAAAAGCATTGACGACCTTGATTTTGACGCCCTATTTGAGAAAACCCTATTCAGGTCTATGTTGGAAACGAGTTTGGATGATATAGTCTTCGACCAAAAGATTTTTCAAGCTATGATGCCTAATAACATTCCCCAAATCCCTAACCATCCTAGAGCCATAAATGCTAGATTCGCCCCCCTCATTTTTCCATCCCAACTGCATGATTTGCCTTGGAATTACAACCATAGGTTCAAGCTTTATGATTTTGAAGGGAACGTTTCAACCCAAAAGCATCTGGATCGGTTCAATGATTTCATTTACCTAGATGAGGTGGACTACGCAGATGTGAAAATGAAATTTTTTCACAGAGTATTTCAGAGGAGGTGAGGAAATGGTTCAAATCCCTCCCAACAATAAGCATTCAATATTTCACTGCATTCAAAACTTATTTCACTACTAGATGGGGAGACAAGAAGAACCCTTTGCATATATTGACGCAATACAATAACATGAAGAGGGCACCGGAGGAGACAGTGCAAGAATTATTAGCCCGTTTCATGAGGGTGTATAACTCAATTCCTGCAGAAGTCGAGCCACCCCCCGAGGCTGTGCAACTGTGATATGGTGATTCCTTCGACAATTATTTTGTCTTGTTGTTGAGATAAAAAAGATAAAAAAATCTAGATGCCATGATGAGCGATGAAATCGAAGTCGAGGTAAATATGATGGTGTCAGGGAAGATCAAATAGGGATTCAACAGAGGTGACAAGAAACCCCAAGGGGATGCACAACCATCAACATCTCGGTCCTTGGACAACAAATTCAACTTAATGATGAAGACAATGGAGAAACTAATGGAAATAATGTCCATGGGAAACACACCTGCTTCCCGAGAGAAACACGACCCCCATCCCAAAATCCAGAACCTCAAAATGTGTCAGGTCCCTCATATTAGACAGAGGGAGCAAAGAGAGCAGGGCGACCAACAAACACGACCTCCGTTCCAAAATAATTACACAGATGAGGATTTTGATCATATGTTCCAAGACCAAATGCATTGCTGCGATGATAAAAACACACGTGTGTTTTTTAGGAAGGGAGAACATGATCAATACATGAGAGAAAATGAAAATATTATGCTCGAGACAAATGACACACTCTCCTAGGAAACGAAAGAATTCTGAAAAGGTTATCACAACGCCATCATGCAATTTCAGAAAAAATACAACCTCAAGAGGAAGAAGGTGCCTACCAAGCCTTAGCAGACAAATCCCATAAGGAAATGTTTTGTGGATGCCCCTTCCACAATCTACCCATAGACACACAACCCGACCAAGGATGTGGATAAAAAGGCAAAGTCAAAGGAGGAGGCCCTGAATAAAGCGCTAAAGACAAGCCAAGAAACACATGGAAAAGAGGTAGAAAAGGTCTCTCCCCCCTTTAACTTTGAAAATTAAATGGCCAAGATCAAAATCTATGTTTTGTTCAACGAACTTATAAAAAAGGGTGAGTATTAGGAGTGGTTTATTAAAATGTGAAAAATGGGGGAAACCCATGACACTTTGAACGTCCAAGACAATCACCCTTCTATTTTATTTGGTCTGTGTGTAGAGGAGACAAGTCATACCGAGGACGTCCCCCCATTCTATGCCAGTCTCAAGGTCCATGACATGACCTTGCATAATGCTATGCTAGATTCAGGTGGGTCGCACAACCTCATGCCAAATGTGATCATAGACGAGCTGGGTTTAGACATCACTGGGCCTTATAAGGACCTTTCTTCTTTGAATTCAAGGAAAGTCAAATGTTTGGGACTCATCAAAAACTTGGTCGTGTCGCTGACCCAAATTACTTCAAAGAATATGGTTATGGACGTGGTCATGGCCGATATACCCCCTAAGTTTGTCATGCTATTATCTAGGTCCTGGGCTGTGAAATTAAAGGGAACTATGCAAATGGACATGGCATATGCTACCATTCCTATCTTTGGCTAGGAGAGATGGTTATATAGAGAAGTAATACTGAAGTACATGTTAAGAAGTAAGATGTAGCCAAATAGCAATGCTATATACTTCATTGACACTGATATCAACGACTCCATAATATACAATTACCTAATCTTTGAAGAGGAAGAGTCGACAACCATCATGACCGCCGATGATGAATCCTTGCAATGAAAAGCAGAGTATGCCAACCCAAGGAACTATGTGGTGAAACAGATATGGAACATGAGTTTCAATGGGGTTGTCAGCAAGGAAGGGGTAGGGTCCAGTGTATGGATAATCCCTCCCAAGGTGGGCACAAAACTTTGCTCATACAAGTTCTCTTTCAACTGTACAAATAACATGGCTAAGTATGAGGCACTGATTTTGGGCCTAAAGGTTTTGAAAGAATTAGGTGCAAAGAGGATAGCATTGCATGGGGAATTTGAGCTCGTTATAAACCAATTGAAAGGAATATATCAATACAAACATCCCAAGATGAGAGCTTACAAGAACCTAGTGCTGGACCTCCTTGATGAATTCTCAGAGTATAAACTATTGGCGATCCCCAGTGGGAAAAATTAGATTGTCGATGCGTTGGCCACCTCGGCCTCAATATTTAAAATTCCCATCTTTCCCAATATAAAATACGAGATCAAAGTCAAACATAGGTTGACAGTGCCTGATAATATCAAATATTGGTAGTTGTTTGAAGACAAAAAATAGGTGGAGATATTTCTCCAAATGAGCGATGCGTTCACCAACATAAACATTGATGATGAGTGTTGTTGCTACATATATGAGAGTGTAGATACACACATTAAGGATGACCCTTTCTAGAACCAGATAGCGGGAAGGGACATAGTACAACTGAAGAATAAGATCATCCCAAAGGGGATAGTTCCATTGGAAAAAAAAACCGATGAAAATGATGTGGCTAGAAATCCCAATATCACTGCAAACAATGAGGATGTCAAATATTGCAACATCGAGACTCGGGAGAATCCAAAAATAATCAAATTGTCAAAAATACTCAGTCCAGAGGTCAAACAAGATTACATAAAGGGCATGAAGGATTTCCCCGATTTTTTCACTTGGAGTTATGACAACTTGAAGGTTTATGACACTAAAGTGATTCAACATGTCATTCATATCAAAGAAGACGAGAGGCCTTTCAAACAAAAGATGAGACAGATAAATCCCCTATTATTGTCGATAATTGAAAAGGAGGTAAAGAAACTGTTCGAAGTTAAAATTATCATTTCTTTGAGGTTTTCGAAATGGGTTGCCAACCTGGTGCCTATAAGAAAGAATAGCGACAAAATAAGATTGTGTGTGGATTTTTGAAACTTGAACAAAGTGTCCCTCAAGGACCACTACCCGCTCCCTAAAATGGACTATATTCTGCAAAGGGTAGTGGGGTCCGAGAAGATGTCCATGTTGGACAATGTTTCAGGTTATAATCAGATCATGGTACACCCGGATCATAGGGAAAAGATGAATTTCACAACACCATGGGGAACGTTCATGTATTCTAAAATTCCTTTCGGCCTGATGAACACCGAAGCTACCTTCCAGAAGGCGATGGATATAGAATTTGATGATGAAAAGGATAAGTTTATCATGATCTATCTGGATGATATCACAGTGTACTCTGACTCCGACGAACAACACCTCGAGCATCTGAAGAAGGTATTCCATAAATGCAGGAAATTCAACATATCATTGAATCCAAAAAAGTCACATTTTGGGATGCAAGAAGGGAAGCTATTGGGGAACATCATCTCAAAGGAGGGTATTAATATAGACCCCAACAAGGTTAATGGAATCTTGAAAATCTGCACTCCACACAATAAAAAGGAGGTGCAATCCTTCCCAGGAAAAGTAAATTTCTTAAGAAGATTCATCCCAAACCTGGAAAAAATTATAAAACATATCACCTGCATGCTCGGAAAGGGGAATGAGATCAAGTGGAAACCAAAAGATAGGGAATCATTTGAATATATTTAGGTAGCGCTGACTAAATCTCCTGTGCTGTCCATCCCAGACATCAAGAAATACTTCATCTTGTTTTCATTCACCTCAGAGCATACAATTGTCGGTGTGTTGTTACAAAAAGACGATCGTAACTTCTATAAGATTATAGCCTATTTCAACAGGACATTGAGGGATTCTCCACTAAGGTACAACATTATGGAAAAAAATGAATATGCCTTAGTAAAATCCTTAAAAGATTTTAGAACATACTTATTACATTGCCACATTATCGCTTACGTGCCCAACAAATCAGTCAAGGATATCCTAACTTAGATTGACCTTGAGGGAAGAAGAGGTAAGTGGATAGTGTCCATGCTAGAATACGACCTCAAAATCAAGCCCATGAAGTTGATTAAGGGTCAGCACCTTACAAGTTTATGGTGTAGTTGGACTATGATGTTTCGGTAATCAACTTCATCATTGATCTGTCAGAGAATCCTATGGAAGAAACAATGGCGCAGGTGTCTCAAAAGTTCATCGATTCACCGTGGTATACATACATCATCTATGTGTTGAGGAATCTATAAGCCTATCTAGGTTTAAGTAATACCAAGGCCAGATTCTTAAAGCTCAAACCTCTCAAGTTCTGCATCTTAGATAACTCACTGTACTCGAAAGATCCCAGAGGTATATTTATGAATTGTTTCCTGGAATACGATGCGAAATGAGGAATTCCACAAAGGATACTACAGAGGACATCACTACTGGAAAACCACCGCACATAAAATTCTAAGAGTAGGTTAAAATTGTCCTACCATATTCGCAGACATATAAAAATGAGTTTCCAGTTGCCACGAGTGTCAAATTTTTGATCGAAGGAGAAAGTTATAGTTGTTACCGCTGAAACTGATCTCGGTTGAAGCCCCTTTCATGCAATGGGGTTTGGAATTTATAGGGGAGATCCATATGCCATTATCGACACAACACATATGGATACTCATGGCCAGATAATACTTCACAAAATGGATATAAGTGATTCCAACAAAGTAATATACTTACGCAATCATCATTCAATTTCTGGAGACAAACATCATGTCAATATTTTGATGCCCTATCAAGATCATAACAGATAACACGGACACATTCAAGTCCAAGAATATGGAGAATTTTTCTCAGGATTACAATATAACCCTAGGACATTCCACAATGTATTACCCACAGGAAAATGGGTTAGAAAAATCACCAAATAAAAGTTTGACCAAGATCATCAAAAGAATCCTACAAGACAATAAGAAGGCTTGGCATAAAAAGATTATTTACGTGCTATGGGTGGACATAGTCACTACCAAGAAGTCCATATCGACCTCTCCATTCCAGATCATATACGACACATATTCAATTTTCCCCACCTCACTAGGGTTTCCCGTCAGGAAGTTGTTGCAAGAATAGGAAGTCGAGCCAGATGATGCACAGAGGAAGATAAATCATCTAATTGACACATAATAGATGAGGGAGTAGGTCTATAATCGATCACAACTCCATGAGGAAAGGATGAATAAAACCTTTGATAAGCATTCTAAGCAAGAGGAATTTCAGAGGGGGGATTTGGTTGTGAAATGGGATGCGAGGAACAAATATAAAGGAAAGCACATAAAGTTTGGTCATCTCTGGATGGGTTCATTTAGAATCAGTGCATATCATGGGAACAACACTTATTTCCTAGAAGATCTTAATGGAGAATGCGTTGGTTGGGGTCCTGTAAATGAAAATTTCCTCAAACACTATCTGGTGCAATAAAGTTGGTTTAAGTATCATTTCATTGTAAATAGTCATTTTATTTTATTCTCACGATAGGCATTTTCAGGTCAGCGTGTCAGTAGAAAATTGAAGCCTGAAGCGAAGGCCCAGATTTTATGCTGAGTCTGTTAGAAAATGTGTCAATAAGTTTAGGTTGTGTTTTATTTTTCTTTTTTCAGATTTTGAAAGTCGAATAAGGCTGAAATGGTCAGGCACCTGGTCTGTTGTTCTTTGCTACCTAACTGGGAGGACATCATCCCCATTGGAGCCAACTATTAGTGCCATCCTTTTTTTGTTTAGTAGGGGTCAGTCTTAGTCAAGTCATGGTCCGTTTGTCAAAGAATGTGAGGTCATATACTAAAAAACAAAGGGGATGAGGTCAGTAAGTGGTCGGTTGGCCCTTGGAGTTGAGAAGGGATGTCAGAGTCAAAACATGTGTAAATGGTATGAGTTTTTTCCCAAAGAGTCGTGCCCTGTCAAAAATGAAGTTTTATGTGTTGAGGGTCGAGGAAACCTGTTAATAGAAGTCCCATCGGCAAGTGCAATGACCATCATCAACTCATTATGAGGGATGAAAGAATGAAAAACCATGTTGCTCGTATCATGTATGTTATTTATCCCTTATCAGTTGTAATTTACACGCCCCAAAGTGCACTTGTCACACATATGTGATACGAAATATCTTTGGTTTTCTTCGAAACCTCCAGTCACCATGAATTCAGTGTTTCGCCGCACGATTCCACATATCGCCCGCTATTCTATAAATTCTGGTGGTTCTGCATACATTCTGGTTACTAGTCAGGCTTATGCACTATGTAATGCTTCTCGCAAGCCAAGGTTGATCGATATTCCTGGCGCGGGACCGTATCGAAATCCACTGCATGCAGAACAAGTGTGAGTTGCTCCATGGCAATCTCCCAGAGAATAAGGAAAGCATGCGCAAAGTGGAAGAAGTGTTAGGCCTGAGCCCCAAAGATTGACATTGATAAATGAGAATCCATATGTCAGAGAATCCTTTGAGCAGTTTGGATGCATGGCCTTTTCTAGAAAAATCCAAGGATTTAATATGAAACTAGTTGAATAGTTTTCACTTAGTTTCGATGGTTTCTGTGTAGTGATTGCAAGTGTCAATATCCATGTAATATAAGAAACTTTTTTGACCACAATAGAGATCCCTCTGCATGGATAAATGTGGTTCAAAGGCATGTCCATGGACACACGGTGCTATGAAGACTTCATCAACTGAGAAAATTTAGATGGGAAGGTCAAGACAGGCGTTCCGACTAGACATTTGCAAGAACCTTTCCAGAAACGCCTTGGAGTTATTAGGAAATATTTCACTTGTGCGAGGATGTTCGACATAGTACATTCACATCACATTAGATTGTTGATGCACTTCACAGGAAGGAGACCATTAACTCTACACTTTTTCTTACACCAGATCCTCCGAGAGATGGCGGACAATGCCCATGATGAAGCAGATAAATCAAAAAGGAAACTCTCTCACATCGCATTGATTAAATTGTTGGTAGTTGAGGAATTAATAGGGTTGGGAAGCAACTGGGTTTCATTCTTTCTCACAACGGACATACCCAAGGATCCAAAAGGATATTTCCCTCTACCTTTTAAAAGGGTAATATCACATCGTGAGAAGGCTAAAGTGGGAGAGGCTGCATAGGAAGCAAATATGTTGGAAGCCATGTCCCCCCAACAAAAACTACCCTAGAGAAGGGGTAGGCAAAAGAAGAACAAGGAAGTTGGGGAAAACCAAGTCCCAAGCAAACCACACACAAAGTCAGAAGTTGAAGAATTATTGATGTGTGCCATTCGACTGGAACGTGTCGAAGGTACAAGTCAAGAAAGCTTGAGAAGAATGATGAGAACATATGTCGAAGGCACATATGTTCATGATCCATCTCAGCAGCTGAAACAAGAACAAATCACTATCGCCGAGCTTTACCAGGAAAATAGGGAACTAAAACAATAGTTAGTAGAAAAAACCCTTGAAGTGTCAGCATCACAAGTCCATGAAGGAAACGTGACATGGATCAAGAGACAACTCAAGGAAGCACAGGATACAATCGTATAGCTGCATGAAACACAAAGGATGTCTGAAGAAAGGAATGTGAATCACTTCAGAGAATGTGAAGTGGTTGGTGAGAAAGTCCATGCATCTCTTTCCAACATGCATAAGAAACATGATTATGTGAGTCCATTCTTGTATTCTCAAACGTGGCGTGTATTTTGATAGTTTTGAAGAATGCATCACCCTTAGACAATTTTGTCATTTTTGTAACAACAACGATAGTCAGCAGTCACTCGCCACCTACACACTCGAACAAATGAGCACATGACATAAATAAAGGTTGTTACAATGGATGGTGGGCGTCTGACATAACACTTGATCGTTCAGATACCCTATCAAAGGAAGGCATCAACACATCACTCTCTCCATGATGATACCTTGTTGATAACCGAACCCCCGTGGCAAAGACAAATAATTATGATGCACTGAATACATTTGGTTTCTATTTCTAGAAAGGCGTCATACAAAAGGTCATTTAATAGAGAACAAGTAGTTTCCTAAATTCTAGGGATAGTAGTTAGAGAGTAGGGCAGCCGAAGCGGTGCTCTGGCCTATATATTGTATATTTTCAATGTAAGCCAGGTTAGTTGCAAAAGCCAATGTAGACAGTGACTATTGAATGAAGCTTGAGATCGATCGAAATTTAATGCAAAATTCTTGAAGCTTTGATGAAAAAATTCTAATTGTAGCAGTTGGATGTATTGTTTTATTTCTTTGTGTACGTACTTCCTATATTATTTATTCATATCTATTTTTGTTTGAATATGAACATAATTTCGAACCTATGATTTATTGCACAGTGCCTTAGGATTCACGCCATTTAGAAAAACTGTGTTTCTTCTAAGTTAACTCTGAATTCATCCTCAATGGTGCTCCGAGTTGCTTCATGTGTTTTTTCCCCTCCCCACACACAACGATTGTAGACTGAAAATTGTTGCTTACTTAGCCTTTATCCTCTCAAGTTTAGTCACCAAGTCATTTGTTTCTATCATTTTCTTAAATCGACTCCATAGCCTGAGGTCTTACTCTCTTTCGCCAATAGAACCAAAAATTATTATTTAGAGGTGTTAAATCTAGCCGACAACTTAAAGCCATATCTTGTACCAAGACAATGTCTCCCGAGAGAGCCCTCTCCAGGTCTGAAAGGCTAGTTTCAGGTGTTAAAGTTGGTTCGTAGGTTGCCTCTATCATTCGTTTCTCAGTCGAATGAAGTTTATAGAAAGATAATAGTGTTTGTTCATGGAAATATACAATTAGTTCATAGTGTGAACAAGGGTCATTTTAGGGCACTTCTTATCCCTTAACCAACCTCCAAGCTAGATTTCGCTTAGATCTGAGTGTCAAATCCTCTTGGGGGTTAGACTAGAAGTGGTTAAGAGGCTAACAAGATTCATAAATGTGTCGTTCATGAGAAGTGCATAGATTTTCTCGTAGACAGACATGCATATTGAGCACAATGCGCACTGAGGGTTGTGTTATCATGTGCATTCTGTGCACTTTGTGTGTGCTTCCTTTGGTGAAATTGTGCAATTTGATTTTTGAACCAAGTATATAGTTTTTTTCCTTTTTGATGGATTTTGGTATTGTAGCTGGACTAATTGCTTCTCAAATTGATGTCTTTCTTCAACCATTATGTGCAATGTTGCGGATGATTTTTTTAGTGATAACACATGGGTTTCCTTTGAGCAACATGTGGAAATTAGCGCCTTTATAGTGTGAAACCCACGAATTCCCTAAAATATAATGAAAAATAAAATATTTTTAAGTTTTCCTGTAGGTTTTTCAGTTGGGCTTGTTTCCCAATGTCCCCAAACCCGTACAAAAAATATTTCAACCTGCCCAACCATTTTGGAGAATATAAAAGAACCTTTGAGGGAAATGATGATGAAAAGTATGATGGTGCAATCTTATGCTAAGAAAATTGAGCAAGCTTCCCTTCCCCCTCATCCTCAGAGAAGTTCTCCTCAAAATTGGAAATTCCTTTTTCAGAGTTACTTCCTCTCATAAATAGTTATAAGGTGTGTTCATGTACTTATCGGAATAGCTAATGAAGACTTCATTTATTTTATGATTGAAGGACTCCTAGAGGAACCTAGGTGATTGGTTATGAAACAGTGTCAGAAGAAACATCAAGTTGTAACTAACTCTATTATTTCACTAATTGATAAAATAGTATTTTTTCATTCCAATCGTGTGTTCACTTGTTTCATTGAAATATTCCATGTTCATGTTTGTTCATATATTCTTTGAAGTGTACTTTTGATATATGTTACTAGGATCTATAAATACCTCGTTGCAGGACAATCTAGGTCTCTTATTGTAGGATTGTATTGGTAGAGACTAGGAGCATTTCAAGAAGCAAGAACAAGGATTGCCATTAGGTGAAGGGATTGAGGTGCACACCTTCTCTTCTCTCCTTTTCCTATCTCTCTTTATGAAAATGTAGTTATTATTGATTTGCATGTTTGATTGTGAGGGTAGATTTAATATTCTATATCCAGTCTCTTTCTTTCATGACATGACCGAATGTCATGAGGGGAATATACTATTAATAGAATTGGAAACCATACTAGGTAAGTGCCCCTAGTTTGGGTCAGTTTCTAGGGTGTTTTTTGTTTCTCCTCCTTTCAGGTGTTGTTTGTGTTTTCTTAAGTTCTTGTATAAATTTTCATCCTCTCAGGGATCTTTCCCAGGTGTCTCGAAACCCCCCTTTCTGGTGTGGCCTTTTATTTTTCCAAAATAACATATCCATCCAAAATTTTCCCCTCTACATCTCATGTACATCTGTGATTTTCAGACTTACAACCCACAAATAGCTATGATTTTCTACACACACAGTCTTGGACCTGTGTGAAATTAAGTTTAAAAAAAACAAAAATTGGTGGAATCTAGAAGTGGTGGTTGTTTCTTTCAGTTTATTTGGGTGTCACGAGTGTATTTTTGGATTTTACTTTCTCAAATATGAAAAGTTATATAAAAAAAGAAAAAAATATTGCTTTTGTTGGTTTGTATAGGGTTTGTTAGGTTGATTGGGATATCATTCTTATTTGTCTGTTTGAACATCTAGTCTTGTTGACATTTTAGTGGTTTCTTGGTTGAATGGTTTCTACCTCTTTACCTACTTTTCCTTGTTTCTAAAATAAAACAAAAATTTCAACCCTTTGTTTTTTATTTTCTTTTGAAAACAAAAAAGAACAAAGTATGTTTTTTTTCTTGTTACTCATTTCTTGAACCCTTGTCTTTGATCATTTAAAGAAAATATTTAGTTAACTAACATCCAAGTTGGTTTACATTTTACTTTGGTAGTGGTTTTTTTTCTCAAAGAAACGAATCCCTAATTGCAAAGTTTTTCGTTTTGTGCTGCATTAGGTCTTTGAAAAAAAATTATAGTTTGCACTACAAAGTGTCTCAAATATTTCATTCAAAAATATTTTGTTTTCATCATTGAAAATAAAAAGAGTTCCCTTTAAGCATTGTTTCACACCATTTTCATTTGAGGAAACCACATATTGCATTGTGTTCTTAAGTGCTTTACTTTTGGAGTCTTTCATCAACGTCATTCAAGTTTCATCCATGATTTTGTTGAGTAATTTTGGTTGATTGGGTTGACCCAGGTTTTGATATCAAATAGGTTTCCAGCAAAACCCTCAAAACTATCAACCCTCCTGGTAAACCAAAAGGAAACACTGTGCATAGAGTGCACACCAAAGTATCACCAGGGATAACTTTATGGGGGAATGAAATACTCACATGTTTTCAGTCTAGGAATGAGTGGGGATGGTGTTTAGATTATTTACTTTATTTCTATGTTCCTGAATAGATCTACAAATATACTTCATAAATAATCAAGAATCTCAACAATAATAATCCAAACCATTCAACCAAATACTGAACAAAAGAAATAGACAAAACCCTTGAAGTAGGGAAACACCATACAATAGATATTATTATGGAAGGGATCATCTCCAGTTCACTTGCCTCTTTGAAGGGGTATCCTCCTATTGAGATACTGTTCAAAATACAATATTTCTCTTCATATTTCATTACATTGCATGAACCCCTTTATATAGTGCTACGAACCCCCTAAGAACATTTTAGAGGAGGAACCTTCTAGAAGAAGAAGTCCACTTACATTTATTATATCTAACTAACTACCATAATGGGCCTTATTTAATACTATAGTGGACCTAGTCGACCTTAGATTGAATGGCCTCCACTATGGGCCTTCCGGCCCTTGTTATAAAAAGATTTGCCTCACCCTATGCAAATTTTCTCAGAAGGCCTTCTCCATTTCTTTATGAAGACTTGAAGTCCCTTTTTTCAGTTCCCAGAGCTAATAATAATATTTTTACACATATATGTGCCATAACTATTATACAACATGCGTATATGAAGGTTGCACCATTACAACCCACGTACATCAGGTTTTGTGCCCAAAATTAAAAAATGGTATCAGGTTTCCATGTCACATCACGAGATCCATGATCCTTTATCTTCCATATACTAAAAACATTCTAAAAAGACCCTTTAGTTCCATTTGAAGGATATAAATGGTCCATATCCAACCTGTGGAAAAGAGGAGAATAATTCAACTTTGAGAGAAAATTTACTCTGGAGAAATTATTCACTTCATATTGAGTCTGAATCCCTTTATCCTTTTAAGTCTGAACACATTGTTCAGCCCCCAATATCTTCCCTACTTTATTGAGAACCTCATTGTCTCTCTTATATGAGCTTTCTTTGGTGGAGGATTGAAGTGGTGGAGGCCCAACTGGAAGGGAATTAGTTTCTCGATTCTAAACCATGCTGACACAAAAAATTTTCATTCATACACTTTTGTTGATTACATTTTAATATAAATACTCTTTTCTCGTCCAACTAATGTCTTGGAAATATTTGAATTGTTATTCCATGGGCATATTTGTTATGAATATTTATGGATTATGCTATTGAATGTGTTAAATTTATATATTATCACTATATGATTTTGTTTCTTGGTTGTTGAGAACAAGTTGTAGGTGTATTTATTTGAGTCAAGTGCTCAACGGTGGACTTCATCGAACGTCTAGACGAGGTAGGCTCTTTATCTTGTTAGAATATTTGTTTATATAACATGCTTGATATTATAGTTGATTTTTGTAGTCATTTCCATCTGTTTTGGTTTAGCCCATGCCATAGAGATATTTTCCTCATAAAATTCCCCCACTACCTCTCTAGCTACCTAATATTCCATCCCCCTTATCAAAGCATTGTCCTCAATTCTTGATGCACATCCATATACTAGGGTCCCATGGATAAGTGTGGACCACAATGTTGAAGTAGACTAGAGAACCAGGGTCCCCTTCAGAAATCAAATCCACCATGATGAATTAGTCCAACCACCATTGTAGACTGGGATCCCATGTCCAAGTGCTCATGTGAACTCCACGCGGAAGATATTGGAACCCAATAACCAACTTAAAATGATGCTCCAAATACTGACACCTATCATGTGGATCCAAATAAGAATATCCATACACATAGTAGGAAAGGTTCAAATCTAAATATGGAAGGAACAATACCACTATAGAATATGCAGGATAGACATTGATAATCATAACGAGCTCCTAATTTTTCACATTGATGTTTTCTACAAAAGGTGGAGTAGAGTTATCAAATAAAATATGAAAGTGGTTGTCATCCCAAAAATGACAATTATCCATATACAAGTCATCACAATTAGCCTCAAAATATTACCAAAAATATACTTCTTGACTATATGCATCCATGATATCTTCCATAAGATATCTCTCCTACATGATATCCAATATATTTTTCATATTGTGACAACTATCTCTAATAGCTTGTTGTCCCTTGTGCAGATGGTGCTGAAGGGATTCAATCTTCTATAGAATTCCCATGAGGATTTGAGAGTCAATATCCATTGGAAAAAAACAAATAATATATCAAAATAAATCTCTTAAAATTATTTATCCAATGACACTAATTTGATAGAAATCTGAACTCCCCACTACCTATCTAGCTACCTAACACTTATGCATCATCATCATTAAATCATTCATCTACTTCTAGGATTAATTCATATTTAAGTTTATGCATGTATGTTGTTATAACTAGTTTTAACCATTCATTCTTTAACTGATGATTCACAGAATGTTAAAATAATTCATTAACAACACATCAAACATAGTATTTTATCATGTTTCACCCCCTCCTAGGGCCACGTCCATAAATATCTGGCTCTTCTTCTCTTTTATTTATTTTGCTGGAAAATTTGTGTTGCGTGCATTACATCTTCAAGATTACAATAAAAAATGAGGGTAAGTACCCTCTGGGAGGATGACTAGATCACACCAGGCTCCTTATCCTATGACCTAAGTCTCAAACTCTAGATTATTCCACTCTACCACAATAACCATACAAAACTCACTACAATCAATAACTTCTGAACCCAAACCCCTAACCTATACTTCTTAGGTCGTTTTTATACTACTCTATTGGCTTATAGTCATTACAATATTTTTCAAAAACCCTACTCCTATCATATTTAGGCATGTATGCATGCGCTCCATGTTTCTTTTCCTCCTACATGTTGATTTTCCTTCTTTTTCTACATGTTGTTTTTCTTCCTCCTAAGGTGTGTGCTCTAGAAATAGACCTTTTCTTCAAAAATTAGGTTTGCACCAAAAATAGATCCTTCTTCCCAAAATAGGCCTACCTCAACAGGCCCCCAACACTAACATGTGGCTTGTCCTGAGTCACTCAGGTGGTGCATGCTCCCTCGATAGTTTTCTCCAAGTTGTGGAACTTTTCTGCTAGTTCCTTCCTTGTTTCTTTCACCTGCATAGATTTATCCGTTAGGGCCTCAACCATATACGTTGTTATATATTATTGTATCAATGTTTTGCTCTTTGAATGTTCTTGTGCTATCCTTGTCTTCCCTTCCTCCAGTTACAAAATTATTTGTGCTTCTTGTTCCTAGAGGGTCTCCAACTGGGCCTATCTTGTTTTCTTATTGATCTGCATAGTTTTTAACTTTGTTTGGAGGTTATTCATCTCTTGTGTTCACTTCAAGCATTCTATGATTCTCATGATTTTATTTCACTACTTCAACTACTGCATCACAGTGCTTATTTTATCCTCTTGCTGGTCCAACTATTGGACCTTTTCATATTCTTCTAATGTGGTCCAAATTTGTGTAGTTCTGTCAAACAGTTTTGCGACTTCCTTGGCTTGCCTTGCCATTTTTTCTATGTGGAATGTCATTTGTTGTTCTATTTTCTCTCAGACCTCAAGAGGGTTCATAGGATTATTTTTTTCTTTCATCTCCTCGATCTCCTACCTATATCCCTCTATTTTCTTCATAATTATCTTTATCTTTTCATCTTTTCTCCTATCTGGTGTTTTGGTGTTATCTGGAATATGGTTGTATATCGTTGTTACAACTGCTCTAGATTGTCAGTGCATTCTTTTTCCTCCTCCTTCTCTAATATCAACTGGTCCCAGATGATTTGTAACATTTTAGTGACCCCCCTACCAACTTCCAAGTTGGTATCATCCGCACAGGCTCTGGATTGTACTTCATGCATTATACTAACATGGAGTTTGTATAATGATTTTGTGGGTATCTATGCCATGACTAAATCAAAGTGGTCAATGTACCCCATGGGTTTATTCTTGGTCTCTTGATAAATTCTAACCATCTATAGTGTGACCGTGAATGTATCCCTACCTTACACTACTATCTGAACTGTATAATATTTTTCTTTCTGCACAAGGGGGCATTGTGTATTTTCAGGTTGTTGCATTGTGACCTGTGGTACTATATGAATTTGTAACTCTTATAGATTTTCATGGAATTCTATGAGCTTGGACACGATCTATTCTCTCTATGCTTCTACAATGCATACCACATATTCCCCTTTGTCTTGGATGTTGTCCACCATGAACTCAGCATCATCGTCTATTAAGGTGATGATTGTGCATTCCCTCATGTACTTCATCTTTTTGTGCATCTCCTCCACCTGCACTATGGTTATTTTTATCTATGGGGGTTTTTCCCCACTCGTCATTGTCTGTACCGCCTCCTTGTCATATTGAGACGTGTCTCCCTTCCTAGCATCCTTTTGAATGTCTAACCTGGGCACCATTTTTTTCCTCCTTGGCCTCTTTGGAACTATGTTGCTTCCATATGCCTGAATGTGCACCGCAACTATCCTAGTGTTAGCACCTGAGATATTTTTCTTGGTTGAGGCACCTTCTTCAAATTTCCCCTTGGTTTTGTATGATTTATTTTCTACTGGATTTGTTTCTAGTTTGGTTACTAACACCTTCCACTACAGAGTCCAGTATTTAATTGTCCAATCGATATCTTCCCTCATGATGAAATAATGCATCTCCAACCATTCCTTATTTGGATCCCTTGCATCCTAGATCCACATATGGTGCTTGGATTCTTTAAAATTTGTTATCCCTTCATATTCCTGGACCAATTCCATAGGAATGTGCCACATATTATTTTTACACTATTGTATATCTTCCAGAAGGATAGCAAACATCATGCTATTTGCCTACTGATTTTTGGTGTCCTTTTCCTCCCATAGGGATTCATACTTTTTTGTGTAGCACTTACCATTTCTATCCATAAAAGAGGAAAATTTTGGCTCCTTCCATCCTACCAAATCTAAGAGGATAATTAGCTAAGAATAATGGAACTTAGTTCCATTATCCTACATGTCTCTGCAATCGATCAAGAATTGGTTCAGGAGATAAGGCGTTGAACTGAACATTACCCCTTTCATGCATTGTGTTCTAACTATGATGAATTGTGTTGGAGCCTCTTCTTTTCTTCACTTGCTTAGAATCTTGGAAGCCATGATCTTGTTGGTGAACCTTGTAGTGTCATTGTTCATGTCTCTAAGCATAATTCCCCTCTTCCCTATGCAGGTACAAAACTTTTCCTTGACTATCTCAATGATCTCCTTCTCATGCGCTTTGTTTTCCAATTATTCCTCTAGTTGTGCGCCCACTGTGGGTAATATTGTAATTTTGGATATCAATTCCACATCAAGATGTATTGGCCTATCCATCTAGAGAAGGCTGCCATGTACCCAATATAGAAATTGTTTGACACACAACCCAACATGTTTCCCACACCCTAAGTGTGGTATGTCCCGAATTTGTAGAGAATTGTTATCCACTACATAGGCTACATGGTTGGTTTGCCTCGGGGTTCAATTTCCCCTATGTTCGCCAAGTAATCTTCCTTGACCAAGTCTGGTAATTTTGTTGCATCACGCACATCATGGTCCAAGTACCTTAATTTAGGCACTTTCCTAAGCATGTCCTCTACGTTCAACACTGTGTTTGGGAGGTAGGGAAGTGTGACTTATGTGGTGTCCTAGAATTTATTTTCTTCCCGACACCATATTGGAATTATACTACTGTTTCCATGTCATATTATTCCCCCTTATATTTTGGTTGGTTAGTGATTTCCTCGACCAACACCTCCTCTTCGTCGTGGCCATCTTGTTGACCCTTCATTTCGTTGGTTTTAGCCGGTGTTTCAGGATTAGGGTTTGTAATACCATTTTGATTCTTGGAGATTTTCCCTACTTCCTTTTCTATCGTTGTCAATGTTTCCTCCTCAACCCTTGTCGGGCTGAGTGAATTTGTCTCTGAAGTCGTAACATCTTTGATATCGACGACGTTCTCAGGCTCCACCATCCTTTCCTTCCTCCTTAGTCCTTGTCAAGTAACCCATATGTATTTCCATGGAGTGCCAAACTTCGGTGGTGTCATGTTGTATGTGGTTTGGATAATTTCTCTCTTCTTCACACAATTTCACCTAGGGCACACACTTTTATCTCTCTCTATGATAAAAAATCACTAAGTGTCAAGATAACCCATTCTTTCCACACTTTATAGACCTAGTCATAATTGTTTTTCACTTTTCCATGCATTTGTGTTGAGTCCAATTTTTCCTTCACACTTTGTTTCTTTATTTTCTCATTAGTTCCTTCACACAATCTTTTTCCACTTTCATGTTGTTAAAATAACTTCTGCCTCTTTTTGTATTTTTCTTTTTTTTCTCCTTTTTTTTTCTTTTTATTAGTTGTCTTTCCTAATATCCATTGTATTACACTATATACATGATTTTCTTATTGCAATGTGACTAATAAGAGTTAGTAGGTTGAATGTCCTTGTACAGTTTCAGTCGACTACCATTCACCATTCCTTTCAGTTATGTTCCTCCCAAGTCCTTTAGCTACACATATCCACCATTTGTGATAGTCTT
>JZKD02S2131457.1:21943-45594 GCA_000966675.3 Picea glauca | reverse complement strand
ATTCCTCTGTCTCATGATCCGATGCATGAAAGTACATACAAGTTGCTAGAGGTAGTGGGAATTCCATTGCATAATGTCCCAGTTGTTGACAATTATGACATGTGACTAGTCCTCTACCACATCTGAAGCCTCCTCTAGTTCTTTCTCCTCCTCGATAGCCTTCTTTGTCCCCTCTCGGTGCATTATACTGTGCGGTATTATACTGGGGTTGCGCTGGGTTGTACTATGGTTTTGTATTGTTGTATGGTTGTTGAGCAGTGTTGTACTGATGTTGTGCAGTATTGTATGGAGTTGGGATTGATTGAACTGTGGCGTTTCTTTCCCATTCATCATTTAGGCCTATACCCTATAGGCGTCTGATGTTATCTCCCACATCATCTCCATAGTTCTGAAATCTTTGTCATCACGGCCTACAGACTTACAAAAAGTGAAATAAGAATTTTTGGGAACTTTCTGGTACTTATACATCATTGTGCAGTGATAAGGGCCATGACCCAGTTTATTGCATATTTCACACCATAATCCTCCCTATGGCGGTGGGTTTGTCATACCTATTTCCATATACTACACAAACGTTGGACATTCGTTCTTGTGGTGTCCTTATGTCCTGCATGTGGTGCACCAAAAAACTTCTCATTTGTCCTTGTTCTTGTTCTGATTCAACTGAAATGTGAGGTTTGTCAAATCCTCCTTCAATTCTTCAATAGTTGGGTCCATTTGTCGGTATTGGTTCTCTTCCAGCTATAGGGATGCCTATAGCGCCTTGGCCTATGTCTGAAATTTTTGTTGTCGTAAGGGGTATTTTAGGTGTGGGAGTATTGAGTTGAAAAATAAATGTCGGTATTTCATATTGATCATAAGGAATTTAAACTTTCCATTCAATCGCTTAAATCTTTGGTCAATCTCCCATATAGACTCTCCTGGTTTCTGTCATATCTCAATCATTTCATTCATGTACTGGTCCTCTGATCTCGGCTTCTGGAACTCATTAATCATTAGCTTCTTGATGTCTGCCAATGTCCTCGTTGTCCTAGGAGCATTGTTTGTGTCTAAACTCATGTACCAGTCTAGTGCGCAGTCTCTTAGCGTGATCGCTAGTTGTGCAAGTTTGGTATCTTCATCTGTGATCTATTTTGCCTCCCATATCTTTTCAAAAATGAACAAATTATTCTCTAGTTCTTCTGTTGCTTCTCCTTGAAATTCTGGTAATCTGATCGTGGGGTCATGTCCTTCCATTCTAAATACTAAATTGCTACCTCCTTTTCACGGTGTAGATACTTGACTAGTACTACCTAAACTGGCTCCTCCAGTTGTTTCTCCTGTGGTAGATGTGCTTCTCGCTATCGGACTTCCTCTGAACTTCGGTTGTCTAAATGGTGATGTTATATTTGGTGTATTAGTCGCACATGGGTTTATGGGTTCCACACTGACATTAATATGGAAAGGATGGCTATATTATCCTCCTATTCTTGGGCCTCTTGTTTTCCTCTCATAGATTGCGGACGGGATTTCCTCAATCTGCTCCACAGCCCGAAGATCCTCTACCTCTTCTTCATCTCTTGCTAAGCCCTCCCTTGTGGCTACGGATATTTTCTTGGTATTCACATTAAATTGGTAGGGTACTCCACTACGCATCATTTTAGGTGACGCCAAGATCTACTTAAGCTAGTCATCATTGATCAAGATTGGGTCCAAGAATTCCTCCTCCTTCTTACCTTTATGCTCTCCTTCGACCATTTATCCTTCCCTATGTTAGTGCTTCCCCCCTTCCCCCATGCATGGAGGGAATTTTATTTGTCTACTTCCGTCGTCATTACACCTTTGTTATAAAGTAGTATTTTAATTGAAGTATACAATGATTGAATGTACCTTCCGCAAGGTCCACGTAGATATTCCTGCTCTGCCACATTGTATGACTTCGCTATGTCAACTGCAAACTTTGTGATGAAGATGCCACAATACTATCAAGCCAAAAGTTGACTGCGTGGGTGAATTTGTTGTTCACCTATTGTAACTGGTCAATCTATATTGGGGTCCAATCTAGCTGTTGGATCTGGTTCATTGTGTGGTTATCTTTCAACCTTAGTATCCACTCCTGCAATAGGTGAGAAAAATCACAGAAAAAGACTTCTTGTAAATATGTAAAAACGTATTTATCCAGATATTTGCGAGGCATCAGACTAGGGTTTCTATTATCTTTCTGGGAAAAATCTAGCTCTTTATTTCTCAACTAGCCTTCAATTTCTTCTTTGGTGGGGTTTCACGGTCTCATCATTCCCTTCTAGTGACTCAACAATCTTCTAGTTTCGCTCATTTTTTTCCACATGTGTTCTATCTCATCTACTTGGTCCTTTGTTGTTCCTCTTACAATGAAAAAAGAACCATTTGTTGGTTTTATCCTATCGAACAACTCTACGCTATTGACCCGAGGTTCATATATTTCAGGGTACCAACAAAGCCTAAAACTATCGGCCCTTCTTGTGAACCAGAAGGAAACACAACACATAGAATGCACTGCACAGTCTCACTCAAGATAGATTTTATGGGTGGTTGTAAGACTCAGGTGTTTACAACCTAGGATTGAGTAGGAGATAGAGGTTCTGCGTTCTGAGCCATTACTTATGATTTGAATTACAAATTACTATTATCTGACCTTCGGGATTTAATAGTGCAACAACAATGAACTAAACACTATAATAACTCATTCATTCATCGCATTCAGCATTTAACTAACAAAAGTAAACAAAGATATGCATGCATTCATCACATTACATAGGTATTACTATGTTTCACCCCCTCTCAGGGCTACATCCACAAATATTTGGCTCTTGGATCTCTGATTATAGTAGTTCTACAGTTCTCGCGCCTTGCGCTTACAATTCTCCTTAGATCGGTAAGATATTTGTGAGGCAAACTAGATCGCACTAGGATCCTCAGCCTGCAATATGATCCTTGAGATCTACCTCCTGCTTAGCTCACTCATTACAAGTATTTCTCTATCAAAACATTACATAAAACGAGTTCAAATCTACAACAATCGTATAGCTCAATCTTCGCAAAATCTCTGAACCTCTTTTTGATATCTTCTTGCCTATATTTATATCTATCGGGCTCTTCAATCGTTTACACAAAAACTCTTACCAAAAAACTTAACTCTACCATCGTTAGGTCTTCCTTCTCTGCATGAGTTCGTTGCTTTTTTCCAGCTGTCACCTCCTTCTTGCATGCGCATGTGTTGTGCTTCTTGCCATTTGTCGCTTTCCTCCTGCATGCTTTCTTTCCCAAGATTTCTCTTCCAACTGTCATTCTTCTTCGTGCACAATTTCTTTCCCACGATTGCTCTTCCAACTATCATTCTTCTTCGTGCATGCTTTCTTTCCCATTTTGGCATGCTTCCAACACTGAGCACTATAGACCTTCTTGGGAGCTTGATCTCAGAATCTAGAACCTCTACATATTCATATTCTCAAGTTTACATGGCTTTACCCACATGTACACACCCTAATATACTGTCAGCCCAAGTATGTGCGCACCCTAATACACTGTTAGCCCGCATACGCCTTAGTATGTATGCACCCTAATACACTATCAACCTGCATACGCCTCATAAATTAGGGTTTTTTAGTATACATTGTAATTTACAAACTTTCGTTGTCAACCCTTCGTACTACCTCATACTTTCACAACTTCAGATGTATCAATGAGTACTTGCAATAAACCTTACACAACAAAATATATTCAATGTGTTCAAGTGTTTTTAAATGAGAGAGCCTTGCCTCTTATTTATACTTTCGTGTAGCATCCCACTTTCCTTATTTTAGGGAGTTCTTCATTAACCTTATTATTTAAATAATTTCTTTTGCAAACACTTTGACTTTTTAGGGCTTCTAGATGACTCATGAGGGTTCTCCAACTTCACATGGCCATAACTCTCTAACCGTGAGGATTTATGTGATGTTCCACATACCACCGAAAATGGCATGACATGTACTATCCATATAGAATAGTATTACCTGTAAATATATCAAAATTCATACCATTATCCATCAAACAAACTTGGGTCCATTACCCAAACCATGTGCTACGGAATTTCTTCAAGGGTTGACATCAATGACAACCAACCCAAATAATCAACAATTGGGGCTTGTCTTATTACACTGTGGACAAAATGTCCCAAAAATCATAACTAACTTCGACCTTTTGTTCGTTGACTCCTGGATATGCGCTAACTATCTTCTACATATGTTTCTCCTTTGTTGACTTGTCACGTGGTTTGCTCCTACATGATTCCCAAAACTTACCCAAAATATCATGTTCCAACACCTGCACTATTACAAGGGTTTTAGATCTCCTTTCTCTCGAGATTATAGAAAAACCATGCTCAAAGGATCCAACATATGTAAATTTTGTTGTTTCTTGAGAGGGATTAATTTCAACATTGATTTTATTGTACAGTTTGTTGAATCTTTTATTAAATTCCAACATAATTTCACTAGCCCTTTTATCTAGTGATTCAAACTTTTTCAAATAGTACAAATGATCCCTTTTCTCTCCCCACTACCTCATAAGAATTGATTCTAGGACATACCAAGAGTTAATTGTGGCAAGAGGTAACCCCCTGAACCATTTTCTCACATCTACTTTTGCGTTTAAACAAAAGACCTCTTGAACACATCATCATGTTAAATGAACAATTTATCAATAAAGTCTTGAAAGGAAACCATATGCTCTTTGATAGTGATGCTCGTTTCCCCATCATATTTTGGCAACAATTTGAGGTAATTTTTAGGGAGATAGTGCATATTCTAAGGAAGGTTTAAAGAGACATATCTAGCTGCTACCTACGAATTCACTACTGGTGGAGGTGGTGGTTGATTTCCCCTATCCCTGCCTCCTCCTACTCCAGACATTAGGTGTTGGAGAATAAGTTTGTTGGATTCAAAAGAAAAAATATTTTTAGGATTTTTCAAGAAAGGCCTTAAATAAGAACTTCCTATGTGAGGAAAATATAAAGGATAATTATGAAGATCTATCGAAGGATACTTAGGAAATTGTATAGAAGAATTGGTTTATGAAGGTGTATCACATAGATTGATATATTTAGATATTCCATAACTATGAGGAGGAAACTTATATGAATGAAGATTACCTGTAGGAGAAGATAAAAGTATTTCTTTTATATTCCTCCAAGCAATGATCTTTTCTAGATCTAATAAAGTAGGAATTATTGCAGGATCAGGGTTCCTTCTAGTGTGCCTATGTGCAGATGCCATATTTACCTATGTGGTGTCGCCAAGTGACATATGAAAAACCAATGGTATGAATCTTGGCCACCATCAAGAATCATTTCTTAACATGTTGTTTCCCATGGGAAAATAACTTAAATCTTCCATCTACAACAATGAAACAAAGAAAGAAGCTTGTCCTTGAGATGTTCTAGGATGTTAATGGAACTATGTCAAGGCACTTTAGAGTTAAAAAACATATTTAGGTTTTAAATCTATATTTGCAATGATGTTTATGTGCTACTATGTAACTTATCACAACTCTCATAATATTTTAGACAATATGATTAAAATACTCTCAACCTAAGAGGAATTTTCCCATTGTGTATCAGACATTTAGGGTTTTTAATTGGATGAATGGATGAATTTACAAAGGATACAAAATGGAACATACAAGGTATTGTTATGAATACATATTGTAGTTATTTAAATAAGAAAATGTACTAAGTAAAATAGAATTCGACAGTTTAACACAATGGACTTGAGTTTGTAATAAAAATGCATTCAAAACAACTTAATGTTTGATATATTCAAATAATATTAGAACATGTATGCATGCATTCAACTAGACTAAATAAAATGGAACGAAATTGGTCATAATACATGAAATCAATTCCCATCCAATGAAACAGACCACACATTTACAATGAATATGGTGTCAATTTATTGCTTGAATCTTTTATTGATAAAAATCAAAATACAATTATCAGACAAGAAGATATGGCTTCACAAGAAGTGTAATAAAATAGAGGATAATACATGGATGAATTACAATTCTATAAAACAAAGGTACATGAATATCTCTAGGCATGTTGTTTTATGCTCATAATATATCCTCTTTCTTGACCTATGTTGGCATCGCAACCCTGAGAACAAGATACCCTTCAATCCTCACAGTGTTGACCCTTGAACAATGTGCCTTATTTCTCATTTATAGGTGGAATTATATGTGAAACCACTTTCTGCTTATTTGTTCTTTAAACTGCTTCTTCCTTCTTGAATAGTTTTTCCCTTAGTAAAACTTATTTACCTTTACATGAAAAATTTAATCACAAAATTATCCTTATGAGGTTGCGAACATGCCACTTGTATCTCCTTTTTTTAGGCATCTATATTTTGGAAAATTGGAGAAAATATCAAAATGTCCTCATTCCAAGTTTTAATTCTTGTTTTCGAGGAGTCATAATGACACTTACTTGGTCCATTGCATGAGTGTAAGTTCGGTTTTGGACCTTTTCCTCTAGAATCTACTTAAACTCATCCCATGAATCTAGGTTAGCACTGCTTTCTATGATAGGACATTGTTGATGTTTGTATGTGGGTTTTCTCGCTGCTATCACACCATATGGTTCATACACCCATTTGCTTCCATTTTCAAAATCCAATTGTTGTAGCATTGCCTCCACAACAACCAAAGAAGTTATTAGTTTGACCAAGAAAGGGAAAACCTTCCTAGGAATCTTAAATTTAATAGCTTGCATATGTTGAGAAAAAAGAAAATCCTATGAGATCAACCTTTTCCTAATGTACTCCAAGGAAAATATCCTAGGGTTAAGGAACACTAGCATATTATAGGGATCCTATTCAAAACTGTATACCCTGATAAGAGTATGGTCCTCATCTAGGTACCAATCTCATGTCCTAATATTCTTAATTGCAACATTTTCTTGATTTGGGAAAAAAACTATAGGGTGGAAATGCATGCATTCATGAATTTATTTACATAAAGGATAAAACCTTTATTCTACTCTTGTCTCCTCACTTTTATAGCCCATTTAATTACATGCTTTGTATTTCCTACATCTTATGTTATATTGATTCCCATACTCTCAAAATATGAAGAGTTATTAGACAATATGAGGTAAACCAGGTAGGCATGGTACCTAAATGACTTGGTACTATGGAAATTAGACATTTTTAAGTTAAAAACATTGCACAAGAACTCAAAATAGTCAAAATTTGTAAAGGTGATAGTCTTTGGAGGAACCAAGACTAAAAACATCTCTAAGATAGACTCATCTATAGTCCTATCATGCTCATATCCTAGGACCTGACAAATCATG
This sequence comes from Picea glauca, assembly GCA_000966675.3. Lineage (NCBI taxonomy): Eukaryota > Viridiplantae > Streptophyta > Pinopsida > Pinales > Pinaceae > Picea > Picea glauca. Next base: position 38,246 of record JZKD02S2131457.1, on the reverse strand, counting down.
GAAATGGGCTTTCTATTTATTTCAAGGAAAATGGTGGACTTGAATGGAGGTGAATTGGTTGGAAGTGGAGCATCTGATGCCAATAGATTACTCAATAATTTATGTTTTTTAGGCTAGGAAAATTCCTATATTTTAAGGCCAAGGAATTATCATCTAGGGGTTCTTGAGTAGCATGGTTAGGAAATTTGAGCATTTGGGCAATGGATTCCTTTGTATTTGAATAGATTACCTTAGCGCCATCAACAAAAATTATATACATTGCAACACACCAATCAACTAGCTAAGGAAAATGATAAGTTTGGTGGACAATAGAATGAGCAAGGTGCAACTCCCATAAGTGAAAATAATATTTACCATTTTTAGGGTCGAYCGAGGCTCTTATAATAAGATGGTGGATATTAGGGAAGGATAGGGCTAGGTAAAAAATGTCCCTATACTTATATTCAAGGTGCTATTGGATCATATGTGACTTTTGGGTTGTTCAASGTTGACTAGGGATTGCTTTTGTCACCATTTTATTTATTTATGGATGAAAGTTACTGGAGGAATACAAAACCAAGTGCTCARGCTTCATATTACCTTCTTTAATAGTGGAAAGGTGTGTGTACAATGCACTTTCAATCATAATTGTCCAAAACTTTACACTAGCCTCATTATGTGAATAATGTTATTATTATTGGACCATAAGCATTTTACCCTTTTTTAATAATTGCAGTGCCACACATCACCCTTTAACTGAATGCATACTTTAAATTTTATGAGAACATGAAATTTGAGTGACATCATTAATGATATTAGCAGGGTCCCATGGACACATGGCATGATGTTGTTGGTCGATGTGTAATCTATGTGGCACCTGTGTCAAGCCACTTATCCTCGGGCTCAGATGACTCCACAACACCTTTGATATGATTTAGGTGGGGCCCATTTACATGTGTCATCTTATGATTGGGACATGTATATGTCTAGTAGGAATAACCACCTATCTATCCATGCCCAGAATACAAATTATGTGTCATGTCAGCTCCACTTAGGTACCATGTCATCACCAAGTATGGAGGACGCTTGAGCATGGGATGGTGGTTTTCTTGAAAACCATAAATGGTTTTGCATACCTCAATAGGTGATTATATAGGACCTTCGAGTGATGCGAAGCCAATAATAAATCATAATTGTGAAAGATAATTGTCTAGTGTGCATGTGCACAATACGAGATGCATCTTGGGCCATTGATCTTCATTATCATGATGCACCATGATGTGGGTCGTCAATCAACATATTTGTAGTGTGGGGCCCTCCTTTAAGTGCTTTAGCATGTGGTTCTAGCCTCCGACGTCGATTAAGCTCCATGATGGTCTAGTGAATTAATTTTCACTCTCCAATAGGTTCCTTTTTCTCTCGATAATCTCCCTTTAACCCATTTTAAGCACCTATGTTCTTATTAGAGCTCCCTTTCTCAAATATTTAACTCTTTCTTGATTATTTTTTTACTTAACAAGCTTGAAATTTAACCCCCCTTTCATGTAGAATCTATAAATTGATCATTCAACCCACCATTTGCTCACTTCCTCTTCAAAATTTAGCATTGTACTAAAAATATGTTGATTTTAAAGGAAGCTAAGTATAATTTCTACAATAGTCATTTTGTCAAAAGTTGTATGGAGGAGGTCTTGATCCATTAAGGAACCCTCTCCTTGGTATATAGTTAATTGATGAATTTTCATATTTCATCTCTTGGTTATCATTCCACATAGCGCATGAGTCACAAGGAAACAATTATCGCTATGATACATAGGGTGGAAGCTTTTTGACAAAAAAGAGTTGACAATGGAAATGGACTTAAGGAATTGGTTCATTTACTATATTGATATCTTAGGTAGCTCTAATCTAATTGTTTATACAACATTCATGTTTTTCTGAATTTGGTTATCTTGGTTATTATATAAATGTTGTTATTTATTTAATTGACATATTGTACTAATCTAAGTGTTGAATGTGAGGATTCAATGGATGTAGTTAGTAATAATTTAGCATACAATTAGTTTAGTTGGAAAATGCATGGAATGTACTAAATTGTTATTGATAAAAGGAAGAATCCACAAATTTAATGTTCCTTGAGAATGTATTGAAAAATTATATAAAAATATAATCATACAACTAATGGCATATGTACAAGTGGAACAATGAATTATACATGTAAGAATTGTTATGGAAATTAAGGTAAATTTGTAGGTATTTCTCTAAAATTGGGTATATAATGATGTGATGTTAGGTATGGGGGGACTTTCATTTATTTTTAATCATGTGCAATTGTAGTTTGAAGAATGTTTCCTAAGTGTTTGGAAAAATGCTTGAATAGTAGTATAGCATTTTATGCTAGTCTTAACGAAGTAAGGATTTCAATATTACTCTCAACTTTTAATTATTCTCGGTTCAGTTAAGTATAATTAACCTAAAAGTAATAAGTAGATTCCTCAAACCTTATGATTTCTAGCTTGATCCGGAAACAAATCCCCTACACATGTTGGGGAACTTTATTTAAAAAAAACAAATTTTCAAAAATGGATGAATTACATTTTCTCTTCAACAATTACGGATAGAATTAGTAGATTTAAGTAACAAGTAAATTCCTCAAACCTTATGATTTCTAGCTTAATCTTGAAACAAATCCCCTACACATGCAGGATTATGGGGAACTTTATTTTAGAAAAACAAAATTTCAAATATGGATAAATTACATTTTCATTCAACAATTACATATGGAATTATTAAAAAAATTTAAAAGCTAGGATGCTACCTACACTATTATACTATTTTTGAATTATTGTTTAATGTAGTGTGCAGTGTTGCAATACCTTACATTCAAAACCCTTGTCAACTCTAATTCTAACTGAAAAATCTGAAGAATGAGAGCAAGAACCTTTGGTAGCATAGCAAGTAAAGAATAATATGTTGATAATGCAGAGAAAACCTTTCCAGAGACAAAGAGTGATCAATAATATATGGGATAAAATGTTTATAGATTCTATTTATAAAATATAAACATTTTTTTCTCAAATCATATGATTTCCATCTTGATCCAGAAACAAGATATAAACAATAGAAACCTCAAATTGAAAGAAAACAATAAAGCCAGAAAAATATGATAGCTATTGAATTGCAATTTTTCCACCATTACAATTGAACTTAATTATAACAACTACTACTTATTAAGTGTAATTACTTAAACCAATATTTTTTTTTATATAGTAATTTGAATTTAAACAAGTTATATATAAAAGAACTCTTAGCAAAAAATAAGATAACTCTTATGCACTGAGACATTGATAATATATATAGATATTATCAAAATAAAGGGTGAAATGTAAATAACACCCCAAAAAATATGATAATGATGGGCGTTCCATTACTCTTAGAATTCATTGTGTTGGTCTATCTAAGAAGAAAAATAATAGTCCAGACGTGATCAAATCTCTTCTCCGATGGTTGATTAACTCTCTTCTAATTCACACAATGATGGTCTAGAATAATGATCTTAGTTCATATAATACTAGTATTATCAAATTGGCGTTCCTCACTTTTAAGGAAATACTTATAATGATATCACCATGAAGATGAAAAAAAAGAAAGATAATGTTAATAATGTTAAAATTTTATTATTCCAAAAATTTAGATTCTTAATATTTTTAAAATGAATATTTTAGATTGATGTGTTTGCATTTAAAGTTTGACTGATTAAATGTACAAAATTAATCACATTGAGAATGTTATTATAAATATAATATTAATAAACCATAATTTTATTATTCATTATTTATTTATTATATTTGTAAATAAAAACCATTTACCTATTTCTTCATTATGATTAATTACATCGAAAATGATATTATAATGTTTTATATAAAGTATAACAATTATTAAAACATAATCATAGTATCAATTACCCTTTATCATATTTTTATATGAAAATTATTTTTCTATTTCTTCTTTCATTGCGATAAGAGTTTTCTTATTGAATCTCACATTATGATTTCTTCATTCACATTATGATTTCTTCATTCATTCTGATAAGTTTTTATTAAGAAACCTCAAATTATCATAGATTTTTTCCTTAATAGAAAAACCCCACGTAGAAGCACTGTAGATTACATCCATAGTGATTGAGTGATGTATTCACTATCAAATTAGAATCAAGTTAATTTAAAACAAATATGACAAATTGTTTTCTACATGATTAACCATTTCATTTTCACATCGTAGAATCCTATAGTCAGATTTATTGGATAGTTTGTCCTTTTGATTTTAAATCTCTTTCCATTCTTGATCATCAAAGCCATGATCTTGTCTGGGAAAATTTCGTTGATATGTTGGTTGCAACCCTTCTCCTCTTTTATGATCAGGGCATGTAGCTCATGGAACCTCCACTCCAAGATGTTAGGTGTTTTTATCATAACTTTATTATTCTCGACGAGTAATCTCTCAAGGGATGAAGTGCTTTTCAAAGTTTTAAGAACGCCCTCTTCAATACTAGAACTATAAATTTATGCAACTTCCTCTTGATGAGAATCTTCCTCCTATTTGGTTGAGTCAATCAACTAGTGATTTTCATTAGCTCCTTGTCCCCAAGTGGGTTTCTCCTAGAGATTCTTATAATTTTCTAGTGATGGACATGATAATGTCAAATGTATGTATAGGAAGAAAAACCTTCATCTAAATATATGATCCAGGTGGATATCGATGGCCACCCACCTATTCCACTGGCTCGAAAAACAATATTCCACCTTGGCAATTTTTCGGCAGTTTTTCAGGTTCCAAACTTTCGGGGCCGTTTTGAGGCCCTAAACGATGATTTTTGGGGATTTGGGGCCCATGTGACTTTCAAAGGTAATGAATTGGACTAGTCAAAAAAATTTCTTCTCGGTTATACCTTTCCAACGGGCTATTGTGCGCCTAAAACTGAGATCATATGCAAAAGTTACGACCCAGGGAAGTTGATGTAATAACTTACCCAAATGGGGCCCACATGACTTTTGGCACCTCATCTCCTAGGGTTAGGTTTTTGCATGTGTAGGGTTTTTGACATTCTTGTTTATTGTAAAAGGTCTTCAAAGCTTCATTGTAACCATCTTCTTGTGAATGAGCGCAACCGTCACATCTCTTCTTAGAGATAAGCTGTCACCATTCCAACAAGCTTATTTTCCGCTGCATTTTACAGTTTCATCTTATTTCCTTATTGAATAGAAAAGCAATTTTATTGTATCTTTGTTATTTTGTGTTAAGCATATTTTAATAATCTGTATTCATTTTGTTCTTCTCATAAAAACTGGATCGGTGGTATCAGAGCAGTTTTCGCCTTGTTGTCTTAATGCATGTCCCCAACGAGGTCATGGTACAAAGAATTGGGTCTCAAGCTTGTTTCTCTTGAGGACAAAAGCTCTCGCACACCCAAGAGACCTCTCATGGAAAGAGAAAAGAAAGATGACGGGACGGGAGATACTTTCAAAATGTTGCTTGAGGAAGCCCTCATGTAATAGAGGAACGAGATGATGGATAGTTTCGTGCAAATCCTTCGACGAATACCAACAGGCAACGCATCTTCCTCGAGCTGAGGCGCCACCCCCTTCAAGGTACAAATCAACTTCGATATTTCTATATTTGAAGGTCAGATAGACGTAGATGTTGTAGACAAGTGGTTGAATCTACTAGAAGGGTATTTTTCTATACATAACTTTTCAAATAGAGAAAATATTACTTTTACGCTCCTCAAAGTCATTCCCTATGTCAAAGATTGGTGGGAAAGTTTCTGTGAGCAAAAGGAAATAGAGGAAACCTCATTATTTACAGTCATGCCCACCTGGGAATATTTTAAAGATGTTATTAAGGAATAATACTACCCTGATGGAAGTTATGATGACTTGTATACCAAATGGACCACACTGTGGTAAGAAAGAGACCAAGCAGTGCCAGAGTTCACAAATATATTCCATACCTTGCGCACCAAGTTGGGTATCAAAGATTCAGAGCGACATCTAGTGCTAACGTATCGTGGTGCTCTGCATAGATACATCCAAACCGAAATGGAATTTCTAGACATCTTTTACTTAGGTGCAGCCTACCGATATGCCATCAAAATCAAGAGGAAGCTCAAACAAAAGACGCGACAATTTGGGCATGGGAACCCGTCATAGCAAAACCCAGCAAAGGGTGGCCCCAACCCATAGAATAAAGGACAGAGAAAATATGGACAGTATTAGGACAACCAGTCCAAGCCTCAAGAAAAGAAGGACATCGAAAATATAAAGAAAGATACAAGGAAGTGGTGTGACTTCCATAAGATCCCTTAGCATAACATTGTTGATTGTCGCTCAAAGCAGTCGCTGGTGGCCGAAGCAAAATCTTCTAAATCAGATGCAGTTTCTGACTCTGATTCAGAACCAGAAAGGAGAAGATGGACCATTGAAGGGAACCTAGTGCCACCATTGCTACCACCAAGCTTTATCCTGGTGAGCCAGACAAGGCAGAAGAAGGAGAGCGCATCTTCCATTCACAGATGTGGATAAAAGGCACCTTGGTGCACTTAATCGTTGATAGCGATAGCCATAATAACCTCATCTTAGCAGAGGTCATCAAGCAGTTGGCCCTGTCGACAATGCTACACCCACAACCCTACACCATTGGATGGCTCCACCAAGGAAGCGATCTTCACGTCAGCCAATAGTTTCAAATGTCATACGACATCAAGCCCTTCAAAGACAAGGTATTGTGTTATGTTTCTCCTCTCGAGGCTTGTAATGTTCTTTTGGGCCAACCTTATTTATGGAAACGTCATGTTGTATATGAGTCTAGGCCTTGTAGTGTTATTATTACTTTGAATAGGAAATTGTACAGGATACCCGAGGCAATCCCTCCTAGTGTTATTTCCTTGATCTCTGCCAAGAAATGTAGGAAGGTCATCTCTGAGACCAGGAAATTTTTCTTCTTTGTGATTCGCTCTCAGAGTGAGCGAAAGATCGCAACCACATCCAGGGCCTCTTTGGTCGATCTCTCCACACAAGAGAAGCAAGTGGATAAGGTCATGGAAGAATACACATATATCTTCTCCTCTCCTATTGGGGTACCTGTGCACTACCAAGACAAGCATCCCATTGATTTGAACCCAGGTGCACCACTACCCAATGGGCTAGTCTACCACTACTCTCTGTTAAAAAATGAGAAGATTAAGAGGCTGATCCAAGAACTACTCCATAATGGCCACATATGTCCCATTTCATCACCTTGTGGGAGCCAAATCGTGTTGGTGCACAAGAAAGATGGGACCTGGCAACTCTGCATTGATTACCGGGCCCTGAATAAAATCACAGTCCGAAACAGGTACTCAATTCCCCAAATCGACGACCTCCTTGATCAGCTCATGGGGGCCAAATACTTCAGTAAGATTGATTTGAAGTCTGGCTACCAAAAAGTCCCAATAGAACAGACAGATGTATGGAAGACTTCCTTCAAGTCAAAAGAAAGTCTTTTGAATGGCTTGTCATGCCCTTTGGTTTGAAAAATGCTCCAACAACTTTTATGAGGATGAGGGATGATGTCCTATGAAATTTCACCAATACTCTTGTAGTGGTATATCTTGATGACATCCTCATCTACAAAAAGACTTGGGTGGAACACTTGCAACATATTTAGTAGGTTCTGCACACCCTACGACAACACAAACTATATGCAAACTTGGAAAAATGATCCTTCGGCATGGACAGGGCCCATTAATTAGGCTATATCATTGATAAACATGGTGTGCATGTTGATCCAACCAATATCCAGGTCATCTGTGACTAGCTATCCGTAACCACACTCACTGAATTTCAAAGCTTCTTGGGCCTTGCCAATTTCTATCGCAGGTTTGTGCTGGGATTCTCTCATATCGTATGGGCCCTCAACCAAGTAACCAGGGGTGGCAGTAAGGAAAAAATTGTGTGGGGCTTGTCCTAAAAACAAGCCTTTGATGACTTGAAGAAGCATTTGTACTCATCCCCGGTACTTTCATTACTGAACCTACAACATCCCTTTGAGATCGAGACAAATGCTTCAGACTATGTTGTGGGAGCCGTTCTCACTCAACACGGCCACCCTATGGCATATCATAGTGAGACACTATCGGCTGTTGTTTATAAGTACCCTACTTATGACAAATAAATGTACTCCATTCTGCAAGCATGTCGCCAATGGAGACATTACATTCTTGGGAAGGAGACATTCTTCCACATTGATCAAAAGCCACTAACGTTTATGCAGACCCAAGGAAAATTCTAGAATGACCGCCATCAAAAGTGGTCAACATACTTACAACAGTTCCACCTCAATACCAAGTATAAAACAGGAATTACCAATCGAGTTGTTGACTTCCTCATCTGACCTCTAGTCACGACACTCACCACGATGCTAGACTCTTGTGGCCACGAGACCTATGAATGGCCCCACCTCTATGATACAGACCCTGACTTCTCCACCACATACCAACTATTGGGTGCTAACTCGGTGGTCACTAATTTCCATCTTCAAGATGGGTTGTTGTGTCATATGGGCCATCTCTGCGTTCCATAAAGAGAGTGTGCAAAGCTGATTTGGGAAGATTACTATAGTCGGGTGGCAGGACACTTTGGCATCAAAAAGATAGTAGTAGTGTTGCAGAAACATTTCTACTAGTCGAAACTTCGACAGGATGTCGGCAAGTATATCAAGTCCTTCACCGCTTGTGTTATTTCCAAACCGATCACTGAGAAACAGGGAATGTAAACCCCTCTACCTAATCCTAACAAGCCATGGGAATCCATCTCAAGGGACTACATGTCAGGCCTCCCATCCACCAAGAGGGAAACATCTGTGTTTTTGTGGTTGTTGATTGCTTTTCCAAGATGGCGATTCTAGTTGTCTACAAGAAGAACATCACAACAGAAGCCACTTCCAAGCTCTTCTTTGAATGAGTATGGGTACATTTTGGGATCCACAAACCGTTATATCATACTGTGACATTCGATTCCTCAGCTCATTCTAGTCTATCCTTTATTCACTGTTGGATACCAATCTCACCAAATCTACTGCCTTCCACCTCCAGACAGATGGCCAAAATGAGGTCGTCAATCGGATGGTCATACATATCTTGCACATGTACAAATTGAAACATCCCCACACATGGGATGAGAGTCTTCCCTATGTCTAGCATATCTACAACCAAGCCCTTCATAGATCAACTGGCCACAACCCCTTTCAGGTGGGATTCGAATTCCAACCATTGGGCCCCATGGATGTTTCACTACCCCTGGCGACCACCTTGATTGAATCCTCCCTTGATCCACCAGAAGCTGACAAAGACACCTGGTTCATTGAGTGGATATAGCACATCCTCCAACAGGTTCAAGATATTCTATAGAATTCTAATGCCAAGTACAAGCAGCGCCATGATCAACATCGAGTGCCACATAAGTTTTAGGTGGGCAACAAATTTTGGTTGCATTTGCAGAAAGAACACCTTATAGGGCCCCATAATAAGCTTCTCCCACTCTATTATGGGACGTACACCACCACCAAGGTTGTGGGTGAAAATTCTTTTGAGCTCAACATTCCCTGCTTCCTTGGTCTGCATATTTCCCACCATGGTGGCTCTCCTTCGACCATATTTCCCACCATTATTGGACACCTCAGAGATAGAAGAGAAGTTGACATGAAAAAAGATCCACTTTGACTTCATGCAATAGGCATCCAATGATCATATTGTGGACAGACAGACCAAGGTCACTCAACAACAAAGGATCCATATTTATCAAGTCGTCAAAGAAGGGAAGCTCCTGCCCCAAGGCAAGTGGCTCACACAACGCCAAATTCAACAGAAATTTCCTCATTTAATGGGGAAACTCAACGTAATGGATACCATTTATTCCTAAGGAGGGAGGATTGATCCAGATGGATATCGGTGGTCACCCACCTATTCCACTCGCTTGACAAATAGTATTCCATCTTGGTAGTTTTTCGACAGTTTTTCGGGTTCCAAACTTTCGAGGATGTTTTGAGGCCCTAAATGACATTTTTTGGGGATTTGGGGCCTAGGTTATTGGTTGAGGCATTGACTTGGGCCAGTCGAAATTTTTTCTTCTCGGTTAGACCTTTCCAACGGTCTATCATGCGCCTAAAACGAAGATCGTATGCAAAAGTTACAACCACGGGAAGTTGATGTAATAACTTACCCAAACTAGGCCCACATGACATTTGACGCTTCATCTCCTAGGGTTAGTTTTTTGGATGTGTAGGGTTTTTGACATTCCTCTTTATTATAAAATGCCTTCAGAGCCTCATTGTAACCATATTCTTTTGAATGAGCATAGTCATCACATCTCTTCTGAGAGATAAGTTGTCACCATTCCAACAAGCTTGTTTTCCACTACATTTTACAATTTCATCTTATTTCCCTATTGAATAGAAAACCAATTTTATTGTATCTTTGTTATTTTGTGTTAAGAATATTTTAATAATATTTATTCATTTCATTCTTTTCATAAAATCCAGATCAGTGGTATCAGAGCGGTCTGCCCCTTGTCATCTTAATGCATGTCCCCAACAAGGTCAGGGTACAAAGAATTGGGTGTCAAGATTGTTTCTCTTGAGGAAAAAATCTCTCACACACCCAAGCAACCTCTCATGGCAGGAGAAAATAAATATGACAGGATAGGATATCCATTCAAAATTTTGCTTGAGGAATCCCTCATGGAACAGAGGAATGAGATTATGGATAGTTTCACGCAAATCCTTCGGCAGGTACCAATAGGTGACACATATTCCTTGACCGGAGGCACCGCCCTCTTCAAGGTAAAAATCAACTTTGATATTACTATATTTCAAGGTCAGATAGAGGCAGATGTTGTAGACAAGTGGTTGAATCTACTAGAAGGTTATTTTTCTGTCCATAATTGTTCGAATAGAGAAAATATTACTTCTGCGCTCCTCAAAGTCGTTCCCCATGTCAAATATTGGTGGGAAACTTTTTGTGAGAAAAAGGAAACAAAGGAACCCTCATTATTTACAGTCACGGCCACATGGGAATCCTTCAGGGATGCTACTAAGGAACAATACTATATTGTCAGAAGTTATGACAACTTGTATATCATATGGACCACACTGCAACAAGAAAGATACCAAGCAGTGCCAGAGTTCACAAATATCTTCCATACCTTATGCACAAAGTTGGGTATCAAGGATTCATAGTGACATCTAGTTCTCAAGTATCGCGGTGCTCTACATAGATACATCCAAGATGAAATAGAATTTATATACATCTCATCCTTGGGCGTGGCCTACCAACATGCTTTCAAAATTGAGCAGAANAGAAAGGAGAAGATGGACCATTGAAGGGAACCTAGTGCCACCATTGCTACCACCAAGCTTTATCCTGGTGAGCCAGACAAGGCAGAAGAAGGAGAGCGCATCTTCCATTCACAGATGTGGATAAAAGGCACCTTGGTGCACTTAATCGTTGATAGCGATAGCCATAATAACCTCATCTCAACAGAGGTCATCAAGCAGTTGGCCCTGTCGACAATGCTACACCCACAACCCTACACCATTGGATGGCTCCACCAAGGAAGCGATCTTCGCGTCAGCCAATAGTTTCAAATGTCATACGACATCAAGCCCTTCAAAGACAAGGTATTGTGTTATGTTTCTCCTCTTGAGGCTTGTAATGTTCTTTTGGGCCAACCTTATTTATGGAAACGTCATGTTGTATATGAGTCTAGGCCTCGTAGTGTTATTATTACTTTGAATAGGAAATTGTACAGGATACCCGAGGCAATCCCTCCTAGTGTTATTTCCTTGATCTCTGCCAAGAAATGTAGGAAGGTCATCTCTAAGACCAGGAAATTTTTCTTCTTTGTGATTCTCTCTCAGAGTGAGCGAAAGATCGCAACCACATCCAGGGCCTCTTTGGCCGATCTCTCCACACAAGAGAAGCAAGTGGATAAGGTCATGGAAGAATACACATATATCTTCTCTTCTCCTATTGGGGTACCTGTGCACTGCCAAGACAAGCATCCCATTGATTTGAACCCAGGTGCACCACTACCCAATGGGTTAGTCTACCACTGCTCTCTGTTAAAAAATGAGGAGATTAAGAGGCAGATCCAAGAACTACTCCATAATGGCCACATCTGTCCCATTTCATCACCTTGTGGGAGCCAAATCGTGTTGGTGCACAAGAAATATGGGACCTGGCAACTCTGCATTGATTACCGGGCCCTGAATAAAATCACAGTCCGAAATAGGTACTCAATTCCCCAAATCGACGACCTCCTTGATCAGCTCATGGGGGCCAAATACTTCAGTAAGATTGATTTGAAGTCTGGCTACCAAAAAGTCCCAATAGAACAGACAGATGTATGGAAGACTTCCTTCAAGTCAAAAGAAAGTCTTTTGAATGGCTTGTCATGCCCTTTGGTTTGAAAAATGCTCCAACAACTTTTATGAGGATGAGGGATGATGTCCTATGAAATTTCACCAATACTCTTGTAGTGGTATATCTTGATGACATCCTCATCTACAAAAAGACTTGGGTGGAACACTTGCAACATATTTAGTAGGTTCTGCACACCCTACGACAACACAAACTATATGCAAACTTGGAAAAATGATCCTTCGGCATGGACAGGGCCCATTAATTAGGCTATATCATTGATAAACATGGTGTGCATGTTGATCCAACCAATATCCAGGTCATCTGTGACTAGCTATCCGTAACCACACTCACTGAATTTCAAAGCTTCTTGGGCCTTGCCAATTTCTATCGCAGGTTTGTGCTGGGATTCTCTCATATCGTATGGGCCCTCAACCAAGTAACCAGGGGTGGCAGTAAGGAAAAAATTGTGTGGGGCTTGTCCTAAAAACAAGCCTTTGATGACTTGAAGAAGCATTTGTACTCATCCCCGGTACTTTCATTACTGAACCTACAACATCCCTTTGAGATCGAGACAAATGCTTCAGACTATGTTGTGGGAGCCGTTCTCACTCAACACGGCCACCCTATGGCATATCATAGTGAGACACTATCGGCTGTTGTTTATAAGTACCCTACTTATGACAAATAAATGTACTCCATTCTGCAAGCATGTCGCCAATGGAGACATTACATTCTTGGGAAGGAGACATTCTTCCACATTGATCAAAAGCCACTAACGTTTATGCAGACCCAAGGAAAATTCTAGAATGACCGCCATCAAAAGTGGTCAACATACTTACAACAGTTCCACCTCAATACCAAGTATAAAACAGGAATTACCAATCGAGTTGTTGACTTCCTCATCTGACCTCTAGTCACGACACTCACCACGATGCTAGACTCTTGTGGCCACGAGACCTATGAATGGCCCCACCTCTATGATACAGACCCTGACTTCTCCACCACATACCAACTATTGGGTGCTAACTCGGTGGTCACTAATTTCCATCTTCAAGATGGGTTGTTGTGTCATATGGGCCATCTCTGCGTTCCATAAAGAGAGTGTGCAAAGCTGATTTGGGAAGATTACTATAGTCGGGTGGCAGGACACTTTGGCATCAAAAAGATAGTAGTAGTGTTGCAGAAACATTTCTACTAGTCGAAACTTCGACAGGATGTCGGCAAGTATATCAAGTCCTTCACCGCTTGTGTTATTTCCAAACCGATCACTGAGAAACAGGGAATGTAAACCCCTCTACCTAATCCTAACAAGCCATGGGAATCCATCTCAAGGGACTACATGTCAGGCCTCCCATCCACCAAGAGGGAAACATCTGTGTTTTTGTGGTTGTTGATTGCTTTTCCAAGATGGCGATTCTAGTTGTCTACAAGAAGAACATCACAACAGAAGCCACTTCCAAGCTCTTCTTTGAATGAGTATGGGTACATTTTGGGATCCACAAACCGTTATATCATACTGTGACATTCGATTCCTCAGCTCATTCTAGTCTATCCTTTATTCACTGTTGGATACCAATCTCACCAAATCTACTGCCTTCCACCTCCAGACAGATGGCCAAAATGAGGTCGTCAATCGGATGGTCATACATATCTTGCACATGTACAAATTGAAACATCCCCACACATGGGATGAGAGTCTTCCCTATGTCTAGCATATCTACAACCAAGCCCTTCATAGATCAACTGGCCACAACCCCTTTCAGGTGGGATTCGAATTCCAACCATTGGGCCCCATGGATGTTTCACTACCCCTGGCGACCACCTTGATTGAATCCTCCCTTGATCCACCAGAAGCTGACAAAGACACCTGGTTCATTGAGTGGATATAGCACATCCTCCAACAGGTTCAAGATATTCTATAGAATTCTAATGCCAAGTACAAGCAGCGCCATGATCAACATCGAGTGCCACATAAGTTTTAGGTGGGCAACAAATTTTGGTTGCATTTGCAGAAAGAACACCTTATAGGGCCCCATAATAAGCTTCTCCCACTCTATTATGGGACGTACACCACCACCAAGGTTGTGGGTGAAAATTCTTTTGAGCTCAACATTCCCTGCTTCCTTGGTCTGCATATTTCCCACCATGGTGGCTCTCCTTCGACCATATTTCCCACCATTATTGGACACCTCAGAGATAGAAGAGAAGTTGACATGAAAAAAGATCCACTTTGACTTCATGCAATAGGCATCCAATGATCATATTGTGGACAGACAGACCAAGGTCACTCAACAACAAAGGATCCATATTTATCAAGTCGTCAAAGAAGGGAAGCTCCTGCCCCAAGGCAAGTGGCTCACACAACGCCAAATTCAACAGAAATTTCCTCATTTAATGGGGAAACTCAACGTAATGGATACCATTTATTCCTAAGGAGGGAGGATTGATCCAGATGGATATCGGTGGTCACCCACCTATTCCACTCGCTTGACAAATAGTATTCCATCTTGGTAGTTTTTCGACAGTTTTTCGGGTTCCAAACTTTCGAGGATGTTTTGAGGCCCTAAATGACATTTTTTGGGGATTTGGGGCCTAGGTTATTGGTTGAGGCATTGACTTGGGCCAGTCGAAATTTTTTCTTCTCGGTTAGACCTTTCCAACGGTCTATCATGCGCCTAAAACGAAGATCGTATGCAAAAGTTACAACCACGGGAAGTTGATGTAATAACTTACCCAAACTAGGCCCACATGACATTTGACGCTTCATCTCCTAGGGTTAGTTTTTTGGATGTGTAGGGTTTTTGACATTCCTCTTTATTATAAAATGCCTTCAGAGCCTCATTGTAACCATATTCTTTTGAATGAGCATAGTCATCACATCTCTTCTGAGAGATAAGTTGTCACCATTCCAACAAGCTTGTTTTCCACTACATTTTACAATTTCATCTTATTTCCCTATTGAATAGAAAACCAATTTTATTGTATCTTTGTTATTTTGTGTTAAGAATATTTTAATAATATTTATTCATTTCATTCTTTTCATAAAATCCAGATCAGTGGTATCAGAGCGGTCTGCCCCTTGTCATCTTAATGCATGTCCCCAACAAGGTCAGGGTACAAAGAATTGGGTGTCAAGATTGTTTCTCTTGAGGAAAAAATCTCTCACACACCCAAGCAACCTCTCATGGCAGGAGAAAATAAATATGACAGGATAGGATATCCATTCAAAATTTTGCTTGAGGAATCCCTCATGGAACAGAGGAATGAGATTATGGATAGTTTCACGCAAATCCTTCGGCAGGTACCAATAGGTGACACATATTCCTTGACCGGAGGCACCGCCCTCTTCAAGGTAAAAATCAACTTTGATATTACTATATTTCAAGGTCAGATAGAGGCAGATGTTGTAGACAAGTGGTTGAATCTACTAGAAGGTTATTTTTCTGTCCATAATTGTTCGAATAGAGAAAATATTACTTCTGCGCTCCTCAAAGTCGTTCCCCATGTCAAATATTGGTGGGAAACTTTTTGTGAGAAAAAGGAAACAAAGGAACCCTCATTATTTACAGTCACGGCCACATGGGAATCCTTCAGGGATGCTACTAAGGAACAATACTATATTGTCAGAAGTTATGACAACTTGTATATCATATGGACCACACTGCAACAAGAAAGATACCAAGCAGTGCCAGAGTTCACAAATATCTTCCATACCTTATGCACAAAGTTGGGTATCAAGGATTCATAGTGACATCTAGTTCTCAAGTATCGCGGTGCTCTACATAGATACATCCAAGATGAAATAGAATTTATATACATCTCATCCTTGGGCGTGGCCTACCAACATGCTTTCAAAATTGAGCAGAA
>JZKD02S2131457.1:0-21933 GCA_000966675.3 Picea glauca | reverse complement strand
GTGAACTTACAAAAGGTTGATCGACCTCCACACTTTCCTCTGAATCCTTGTCAAAAGATGTAGAAACTCAGTGCAAAAACAAAACAACATCAGCAGTAGCCACGTTGTTTTCTCAAAATTTGTAATTTCACTGCTTGAACATTTGTTTTGACACCTTGTGATGCTGCACTAGATTAACCAAATCTTCCACGCGTCCTTTTCATGCAGAATTAAAGCAAATAGCTCTTGAAATAAAATCACAACTCAACCCTTTTGAATAATGTTTTTTCTGCTTTCACCAGCTAACTCGCCTTATGATTCGCTAGTTAGCTGGTGAAAGCGCTGCCTTTCACCAACTAATTGATCATAAAATCGCGCTGTGCACTGGTGAAAGCTCTGACTTAGCCCAAAATGAACTTTCACCTCCAAAACTGCAATTCCATCAAAACTCAATGTGTCTCTGCTTATTCAACAATACTGAAAATGATCTACGTGCTCATAAGAAGAGCTTATTTTCCTATCTACTCCTACATCTAGCCAATAGAAGTACATTGATCAAGTAAAAGCATACTTCCAATACAGCCATGTCAGAAACTRATTTACAGGCATCATGCTAGATCTTGACCCGAAAAGTAATGAAAGTCGTATCATGCAGAAAAGAGGTTTGAGCGGATGATAAAGATAATCTCCTTCTGACAAAAATATCCTTGGATTTATGCTGCTCATAGAATCTAAATGGCCAGCAATAGGGTCATTGAATTCATAAAGGAATACCTTTTTGAACTGGTGATCCAACTGATTGTGTTGCAGCTGCTCTTCTTTTCCTTCACAAAACTCAATGCCGAATGTAGACAACTTGATCTCTGCTGGAGGAAAATACAAACTGAATTTATGATTTGAACCTTTATGCTCCTCTTTACCATTACTCTCCTCATATGTACTGCAATCTGCCTTTGTTTGCAAATCTAAAAAATGTGGGTTGTCCATAACATATGTTGTTGATTCAAATATGGGATTTTGATCTTCTCTATAATTGGGATCAAGAGACTCATGACTAGTATCAATTACAACATCAACACATTCTTGATCATGATTCTCGTGTTCTAGCTGAAGATTAGACAGTCCCTGCAAATCTGGAATTTGTAGGCTATCCTCATCAATCTTTGCAGATTTGAAACTGTCACTTGCAAATCTGTCAATCTGCTTAACATCTTCAAAATTTTCAGAAAGAAAAATATGATCTTCATAACAACTTACAACAATAGATGCGTTTGATATGATGTTAAAAGCATCACTAAAGTTATCATGGTGTAGATTACTGATCTCCTGATTATGATGAATAGTATCCTCTACAGCAACATATTCTTCATGAGTGTCGGGATCTTTATACAATAAACTGAACTCATGACAACATTGAGGATAGAGAAGATCAGCTGAAAATATGCCATTGCAAAACACATGAAAGGCAGAATGAAAATCAGCTAAATAGCTGATACTAGCAATAGGCAAAGACAGGTACCAATCATGAGCAATCCCTTCTAATGAAAAACATAATAACCAAATCTGAACATCCTCATGCACTCCCTGCAACCGATGCATGTAATCATGAAAGTCCAACAAATGTTCAGCTGGCACTTCCCACTCTTCTCCTCGAAATCTGGGGAGACTGTTCTCCCATTCATCTCTAGTAGGTACTTGATTAGGGAAACCAACAATATTTGAAAAATCACAGNACCTCCAAAACTGCAATTCCATCAAAACTCAATGTGTCTCTGCTTATTCAACAATACTGAAAATGATCTACGTGCTCATAAGAAGAGCTTATTTTCCTATCTACTCCTACATCTATCCAATAGAAGTATATTGATCAAGTAAAAGCATACTTCCAATACAACCATGTCAGAAACTGATTACAAGCATCATGCTATATCTTGACCCTAAAAGTAATGAAAGTCGTATCATGTAGAAAAGAGGTTTGAGCGGATGATAAAGATAATCTCCTTCTGACAAAAATATCCTTGGATTTATTCTGCTCATAGAATCTAAATGGCCAGCAATAGGGTCAGTGAATTCATAAAGAAATACCTTTTTGAACTGGTGATCCAACTGACTGTGTTGCAGCTGCTCTTCTTTTCTTTCATAAAACTCAATGTCGAATGTAGACAGCTTGATCTCTACTGGAGGAAAATACAAACTGAATTTCTGATTTGAACCTTTCTTCTCCTCTTTACCATTACTCTCCTCATATGTACTGCAATCTGCCTTTGTTTGCAAATCTAAAAAATGTGGGATGTCCATAACATATGTTGCTGATTCAAATCTGGGATTTTGATCTTCTCTATAATTGGGATTAAGAGACTCATGACTAGTATCAATTACAGCATCAACATGTTCTTGATCATGATTCTCGTGTTCTAGCTGAAGATTAGACAGTCCCTGCAAATTTGGAATTTGTAGGCTATCGTCATCAATCTCTGCAGATATGAAACTGTCACTTGCAAATCTGTCAATCTGCTTAACATCTTCAAAATTTTCAGAAAGAAAAATCTAATCTTCATAACAACTTACAACAGTAGATGCATTTGATATGATGTTAAAAGCATCACTAAAGTTATCATGGTGTATATTACTGATCTCCTGATTATGATGAATAGTATCCTCTACAACAACATATTCTTCATGAGTGTCGGGATATTTATACAATAAACTAAACTCATGACAACATTGAGGATAGAGAAGATCAGCTGAAAATATTCCATTGCAAAACACATGAAAGGCAGAATGAAAATCAGCCAAAGAGTTGATACTAGCAATAGGCAAAGACAGGTACCAATCACGAGCAATCCCTTCTAATGAAAAACATAATAACTGAATCTGAACATCCTCATGCACTACCTGCAACCGATGCATGTAATCATGAAAGTNACCTCCAAAACTGCAATTCCATCAAAACTCAATGTGTCTCTGCTTATTCAACAATACTGAAAATGATCTACGTGCTCATAAGAAGAGCTTATTTTCCTATCTACTCCTACATCTATCCAATAGAAGTATATTGATCAAGTAAAAGCATACTTCCAATACAACCATGTCAGAAACTGATTACAAGCATCATGCTATATCTTGACCCTAAAAGTAATGAAAGTCGTATCATGTAGAAAAGAGGTTTGAGCGGATGATAAAGATAATCTCCTTCTGACAAAAATATCCTTGGATTTATTCTGCTCATAGAATCTAAATGGCCAGCAATAGGGTCAGTGAATTCATAAAGAAATACCTTTTTGAACTGGTGATCCAACTGACTGTGTTGCAGCTGCTCTTCTTTTCTTTCATAAAACTCAATGTCGAATGTAGACAGCTTGATCTCTACTGGAGGAAAATACAAACTGAATTTCTGATTTGAACCTTTCTTCTCCTCTTTACCATTACTCTCCTCATATGTACTGCAATCTGCCTTTGTTTGCAAATCTAAAAAATATGGGATGTCCATAACGTATGTTGTTGATTCAAATCTGGGATTTTGATCTTCTCTATAATTGGAATTAAGAGACTCATGACTAGTATCAATTACAGCATCAACACATTCTTGATCATGATTCTCGTGTTCTAGCTGAAGATTAGACAGTCCCTGCAAATTTGGAATTTGTAGGCTATCGTCATCAATCTCTGCAGATCTGAAACTGTCACTTGCAAATCTGTCAATCTGCTTAACATCTTCAAAATTTTCAGAAAGAAAAATCTGATCTTCATAACAACTTACAACAGTAGATGCATTTGATATGATGTTAAAAGCATCACTAAAGTTATCATGGTGTAGATTACTTATCTCCTAATTATGATGAATAGTATCCTCTACAGCAACATATTCTTCATGAGTGTCAGGATCTTTATACAATAAACTAAACTCATGACAACATTGAGGATAGAGAAGATCAGCTGAAAATATGCCATTGCAAAACACATGAAAGGCAGAATGAAAATCAGCCAAAGAGTTGATACTAGCAATAGGCAAAGATAGGTACCAATCACGAGCAATCCCTTCTAATGAAAAACAGAATAACTGAATCTGAACATCCTCATGCACTACCTGCAACCGATGCATGTAATCATGAAAGTCCAACAAATGTTCAGCTGGCACTTCCCACTCTTCTCCTCGAAATATGGGGAGATTGTTCTCCCATTCATCTCTAGTAGGTACTTGATTAGGGAAACCAACAATATTTGAAAAATCACAAAACGCATACCTCTTGGCTAAGATCTTGTTCATATCATACCAGTGGAGTCATCAACAAGTTTTAGAACAATGGAGTCGCCACTGAATTCGTCCTTCATGGAGTCGCCAGATAGATGATTACAACCAAAATATGTCTAGGATTTGTCTATCATCAAAGTTGGATCTTGTCGTCTCCGAAGGAAGTTGAGCTTCAATCTCATCTCCCCGGCAACGACGCCAATTTGTTATCACTCCAAGAAACTCCTTAGGGTTGTAGACTAAGGATGCTTGGTAACTTAGAAATAATGGTTTTATGTGTTTGGGACAATGGGGTATTTAATGATTTATGTAAAAAACAACTTATCACACTTCTAAAGATACAGTTCTTTCAAGAAACAATAATTGAAAAAGAGGATGTAGAACACTACTCTTGATTTGCCAATACAAGGGAATGTAGGGCTTAATACAAGACAAAGGGAAATCCTTTAATTTCAAGTCTATGAGTTCAATAAAGAGATAACAATCTTTATGAACTAAAACAAACTGAAAGAAAAGTACAGAAAAATGAAAGATGAACAATTCTGATATTGCAAGCGAAAGAAAACTGAACTTTATTTCTGCAAAAAGAGTCTATATAATGGCATAAAAATATCTCCCAGTTTGAACCCTTATCTCATATCAAAAGTAGGCATTTATAGCCTCTTACAATTAGTTTGACAGATCCTAAAAACATGGATCTGTATTTAATAAAAGTAATTCAAATTTAACTAAACAACTTTGAAGATAAATACTAAACAACTAAACTTAGCACTCGAATTGTCTTTTATCTCAAAAATTCGCCATCTGCACCTTTCAGCTCCTGGAATCTTTGATGTGATGCAATGTGGCAAAACACCTGTCTTGACAGTTTGATTTCTTCAATGTTCATGATCGATATTTGAGGAAGTTTTTTTTACATGTGGTTTCCAAAATTCCCTCAAATCTTTGATGTCGAATCCTTTGCAAGCAATTTTCATTCCCTTGATATGCTGGAACTCCTTCATAACCTGTTCGGAATGAAATGTTCTGTCCTTGGATTCAAAAAATACTTTTCCATCTTTCAACAACTAACTCGTTTAATATTTCACTAGTTAGCTATTGAAAGTCGCCACTTTCAATAGCTAACGGGTCATAAAATATCGCTTTGCGCTGGTGAAATCCCTGATTGCGCTCAAAACGAGTTTTCACCTTCAAAATTTTGATTTCATCAAAACTCAGTGTGCCTCCGGTTTCTCACCTTTCATATTAACAACGACTTGAGCAAGTACCTTCAGATCTGGATGGGATTTTTGTCTTTTCTTTTGTTTCAATCTTCTTATCTTCCTTTTAAGGCATTTGGAAAGCCACCATAGACTATTGTAATCTTTGGTGAGTTTTTGCTTTCTCTTCTTCTCTTTAACACTTTCCTGAGCCAATCTCTCAAATGCAACATTGGTTTTAGCGAAGTTATCAGACAACTTATTATACCTTTCTTTGATTACCCGTTCCAAAACCTCTTGCTGAGTGATTACCTCTTTCAGATGCTTGATTTTCTGAGACTNAGATCTTGTTCATATCATACCAGTGGAGTCATCAACAAGTTTTAGAACAATGGAGTCGCCACTGAATTCGTCCTTCATGGAGTCGCCAGATAGATGATTACAACCAAAATATGTCCAGGCTTTGTCTATCATCAAAGCTGGATCTTGTCGTCTCCCAAGGAAGTTGAGCTTCAATCTCATCTCCCCGGCAACGACGCCAATTTTTTATCACTCCAAGAAACTCCTTAGGGTTGTAGACTAAGGATGCTTGGTAAATTAGAAATAATGGTTTTATGTGTTTGGGACAATGGGGTATTTAATGATTTATGTAAAAAACAACTTATCACACTTCTAAAGATACAGTGCTTTCAGGAAACAATAATCAGATTCAATAATTGAAAAAGAGGATGTAGAACACTACTCTTGATTTGCCAATACAAGGGAATGTAGGGCTTAATACAAGACAGAGGGAAATCCTTTAATTTCAAGTCTATGAGTTCAATAAAGAGATAACAATCTTTATGAACTAAAACAAACTGAAAGCAAAGTACAGAAAAATGAAAGATGAACAATTCTGATATTGCAAGCGAAAGAAAACTGAACTTTATTTCTGCAAAAAGAGTCTATATAATGGCATAAAAATATCTCCTAGTTTGAACCCTTATCTCATATCAAAAGTAGGCATTTATAGCCTCTTACAATTAGTTTGACAGATCCTAAAAACGTGGATCTGTATTTAATAAAAGTAATTCAAATTTAACTAAACAACTTTGAAGATAAAGACTAAACAACTAAACTTAGCACTCGAATTGTCTTTTATCTCAAAAATTCGCCATCTGCACCCTTCAGCTCCTGGAATCTTTGATGTGATGCAATGTGGCAAAACACCTGTCTTGACAGTTTGATTTCTTCAATGTTCATGATCGATATTTGAGGAAGTTTGTTTTACATGTGGTTTCCAAAATTCCCTCAAATCTCTGATGTCGAATCCTTTGCAAGCAATTTTCATTCCCTTGATATGCTGGAACTCCTTCATAACCTGTTCGGAATGAACTGTTCTGTCCTTGGCTTCAAAAAATACTTTTCCATCTTTCAACAACTAACTCGTTTAATATTTCACTAGTTAGTTGTTGAAAGTCACCACTTTCAACAACTAACGGGTCATAAAATATCGCTTTGCGCTGGTGAAATCCCTGATTGCGCTCAAAACGAGTTTTCACCTTCAAAATTTTGATTTCATCAAAACTCAGTGTGCCTCCGGTTTCTCACTTTGCATATTAACAGCGACTTGAGCAAGTACCTTCAGATCTGGATGGGATTTTTGTCCTTTCTTTTGTTTCAATCTTCTTATCTTCCTTTTAAGGCATTTGGAAAGCCACCACAGACTATTGTAATCTTTGGTGAGTTTTTGCTTTCTCTTCTTCTCTTTAACACTTTCCCGAGCCAATCTCTCAAATGGAACATTGGTTTTAGCGAAGTTATCAGACAACTTCTTATACCTTTCTTTGATTACCCGTTCCAAAACCTCTTGCTGAGTGATTACCTCTTTCAGATGCTTGATTTTCTGAGACTTCTTTGACTTGGAGCTTTTTTATGTTTCTCCTTCCTCTGTATGGGTGAAGGTCTCATAGTTTTGTTCACACTCAGTTGACTTCTCAGGACTCTTGGTGACAGGGCATTGATCTTGTTGCTCTGATTCTAAATCTGTATAGGGTAAGTTTAATATATTGGTCCTCTTCTCTGTAGGCTGCTCTGTGGGCTGTTCTGCAGTGGTTTCAAAGATTAACCTTTTCTTTGACCTGCGAGACTTCACTCCATATATTCTATCTTCTGGAGGTCTTGGCAGGGTCCTTCTTTTTCTTGAACTGCTTTGAGGAGACGACTGTTTCTTTGAACCTTTCCCTTGTTCATTTGCAGGCCGAGTCTTTGTTTCAAAACCCTCCCAGAATAGAAAATGCTCCCAGCTCCTTCCCTGTTGTTTTAATTCCTCCAGAATGATCAATTTGATAAGACCAAAGTGGCACAGAGTATTCTTCATGCTCAAGGGTTGAGCCCTGATCTTCTTGCAAACCTTAGTTAAACTCTTATGTAGGAAAAAAGGTAAATTCAGGAGAGTCTTGCCTGTGAAATGGTCTAGGAGTTTCAAGTGATACATCATGAGTTTGTCATACCTACCCTCCGAGGTAATGTAGAGTTAGATGCCCTTAAACAGCTCCTGCCATTCTTCTTCTAGATAGGAAACCAACATACCCTTTTTCCATGCGTGGTGCCTGAACTCTTCTCTCAAATAAGCTCTGAAATTCAAATTTTTAGGGGCAGTGGTTTTGAACCAACTTTGGCCCATTCTTGGTAGGCTTGTTGCTGTAGAAATGGCAGCTTCATCTACTATGATTTCNGACTCTTGGTGACAGGGCATTGATCTTGTTGCTCTGATTCTGAATCTGTATAGGGTAAGTTTAATATATTGGTCCTCTTCTCTGTAGGCTGCTCTGTGGGCTGTTCTGTAGTGGTTTCAAAGATTAACCTTTTCTTTGACCTGCGAGACTTCACTCCATATATTCTATCTTCTGGAGGTCTTGGCAGGGTCCTTCTTTTTCTTGAACTGCTTTGAGGAGATGACTGTTTCTTTGAACCTTTCCCTTGTTCATTTGCAGGCCGAGTCTTTGTTTCAAAACCCTCCCAGAATAGAAAATGCTCCCAGCTCCTTCCCTGTTGTTTTAATTCCTCCAGAATGATCAATTTGATAAGACCAAAGTGGCACAGAGTATTCTTCATGCTCAAGGGTTGAGCCCTGATCTTCTTGCAAACCTTAGTTAAACTCTTATGTAGGAAAAAAGGTAAATTCAGGAGAGTCTTGCCTGTGAAATGGTCTAGGAGTTTCAAGTGATACATCATGAGTTTGTCATACCTACCCTCCGAGGTAATGTAGATTTAGATGCCCTTAAACAACTCCTGCCATTCTTCTTCTATATAGGAAACCAACATACCCTTTTTCCATGCGTGGTGCCTGAACTCTTCTCTCAAATAAGCTCTGAAATTCAAATTTTTAGGGGCAGTGGTTTTGAACCAACTTTGGCCCGTTCTTGGTAGGCTTGTTGCTGTAGAAATGACAGCTTCATCTACTATGATTTCCAAGGACCCAACACGAGCTTTGTTCCCATCGAAATTCTTGGAAAAGGCTTCTGTTGTAGACTGGTGGCAACCATTTTGCAACCTCTCAACGAATTCAATACACCCTGTGTTTGAAAAATGTTTCTGGACTTCGGGATGTGTCTATAAAAAAAAAAGGTTGTCCAGCTCTTTCCTGAGTAGAGAACCACTGCATCTCCTCGCCATTCTGTCACCCAAAATCCCAAACGATTTTGCATACACGACTCAGGAATCTGATATTCGGGCTGAGGTCTTGCGCTATTGGAAGCACTCGGGAGTCAACTCTGTTTTTTAGCATTAGAAACTTATCAAACATTTGTGAGTGATGCATGATATGGAAGCAATAATATGATTTGGTCTTGTCAGCCCGACAGTACAGCTTCTGTACCTGTGCCACCGAATTTGAACTTACCATCCCTGATGCCATGATTGTGGAGCGTGAGTTTCTGAGCCGGATCCGAGATGTAATCCGAATGGGATGTGGAAATCGAGTTTAAATGATTACCCACTTTCACCAGCGCATCCTTCTGATCACATGGCATGAGACGATCACATCATGATTTGATTTTGAAACGTGGATAAGTGCACGTGATTCCCGCTTTCTCCAACCAACGGCCCGTGGAAAACGCCCCTCAGCTGTAGAAACTTACCACTTTCACCTGCACATGATCCCAAAAGAACTGCTCCTTAGCTGTTGAAAGTCTTCACTTTCACCAGCGTGCCACCCTGTGAGAATTTATCCTTAGCTGTTGAAAGTATTCACTTTCACCAGCGCACGACCTTGTAAGAACTACTCCGTAGCTGTGGAAAGTATTCACTTTCACCAGTGCACGACCCGCGACACTGCTTCTTTGGATATTTTGGAATTCAACACTTTCACCAATGCACAAACCTATGAGAGACGCTCCTTAGCTGCTGAAAGTTGCCACTTTCCCCAGCTAACACTCATCTTTTGGACACATGTTAGTTGTTGAAAGTGAATTATGAAAGTTTTGAAAAGAAGAATTTTATGGGTCATATTATTTTCTAAGACAAAAACCAAAACCTAAGCTTTGCAGCTAGAAAAACTCAAAAATGAATTGAGGAAACTACTAATAGCCATGCTATCCACCACAAAACTCGACCAAAAGGACGGTTTCATTTTGGGAGCTAACACGACCCATAATGGAGTCAATGAATCTTTAGATGGGGCCTTGTAAGGCATTCTTTTTGCAAATGCAACCAAACTTTGTCACCCACCTAAAACTTATGTGGCACCCGATGTTGATCATGGAGCTTCTTGTACTTGGCATTAGACTTTTGTATAAAATCCTGAACCTGTTAGCGAATGCGCTAGATCTGCTCAATGAACTGGGTGGCTTTGTCAGCTTCTGGTGGAGCATGGGATGATTCGACCGAAGTGGTCGTCAGGGGTAGTGAAACATCCATGGGGCCCAATGGTTGGAATCCCAACCCGACCTGAAAGGGGTTGTGGCTAGTTGAGCTATGCAGGGCTTGGTTGTAGCTATGGTGGACATAGGGAAGACTCTCATCCCATGTGCAAGGGTGTTTTTAATTGTACATGCACAGGATATGTATGACCATTCGATTGACGACCTTAGTTTGGCCATCTATCTGGGGGTGGAAGTTAGTAGATTTGGTGAGCTTGATATCCAGGAATGACCAGAGGATCGACTAGAATGAGCTGAGGAACCAACTATCATAGTCTAAGATAATGGTTTGTGTGATCCCGAAATGTACCCATACTCGTTCAAAGAATATATTGACAGTGGAGTCTATTGTCATGTTCTTCTTGCTAGCGACTAGATTCTCCATCTTGGAAAATCGATCAACAACCACGAAAAAATAGTCATTTCCCCTCTTGTGGATAGGAGGCCCGACATGTAGTCCATTGAGATGGATTCCCATGGCCTATTAGGAATAGGAAGAGGGGTGTATAGGCCTTGTTTCTGAGTGGTTGGTTTGGAAATAATGCATATGGTGTAGGACCTGATATACTTGCCGACATCCTATAGAAGTTTCGTCCAGTAGAAATGTTTGTGCAACACTGCCATTGTCTTTTCTATGCCAAAGTGTCATGCCACTTGACTATAGTGAGCTTCCCAAATCATATTTGCATGCTCTCTTTATGGGACACAGATATGGCCTAGATGACACAACAACCCATCTTGAATATGGAAATTAGTGACCACTGAGTTGGCGCCCAACAGTTGGTAGGTGGTGGAGAAGTCAGGGTCTGTCTCATAGAGGTGGGGCCATTTGGAGGTCTCGTGGCCACAGGAGTCTAGNTGCAACCTCTCAACGAATTCAATACACCCTGCGTTTGAAAAATGTTTCTGGACTTCGGGATGTGTCTGTAAAAAAGATAGGTTGTCCAGCTCTTTCCTGAGTAGAGAACCACTGCATCTCCTCACCATTCTGTCACCCAAAATACCAAACGCTTTTGCATACACGACTCAAGAAACTGATATTCAGGCTGAGGTCTTGCGCTATTGGAAGCACTCAGGAGTCAGCTCTGTTTTTTAGCATTAGAAACTTATCAAACATTCGTGAGTGATGCATGATATGGAAGCAATAATATGATTTGGTCTTGTCAGCCCGACAGTACAGCTTCTGTACCTGCGCCACCGAATTCGAACTTACCATCCCTGATGTCATGATTGTGGAGCGTGAGTTTCTGAGCCGGATCCGAGATGTAATCCGAATGGGATGTGGAACTCGAGTTTAAATGATTACCCACTTTCACCAGTGCGTCCTTCTGATCACATGGCATGAGACGATCACATCATGATTTGATTTTTAAACGTGGATAAGTGCACGTGATTCCCGCTTTCTCCAACCAACGGCCCGTGGAAAACGCCCCTCAGCTGTAGAAACTTACCACTTTCACCTGCACATGATCCCGCAAGAACTTCTCCTTAGTTGTTGAAAGTCTTCACTTTCACCAGCGTGCCACCCTGTGAGAATTTATCCTTAGCTGTTGAAAGTATTCACTTTCACCAGCACACGACCTTGTAAGAACTGCTCCGTAGTTGTGGAAAGTCTTCACTTTCACCAGCGCACGACCCGCGACACTGCTTCTTTGGATATTTTGGAATTAAACACTTTCACCAATGCACAAACCTATGAGAGACACTCCTTAGCTGCTGAAAGTTGCCACTTTCCCCAGCTAACACTCATCTTTTGGACACATGTTAGTTGTTGAAAGTGAATTATGAAAATTTTGAAAAGAAGACTTTTATGGGTCATATTATTTTCTAAGACAAAAACCAAAACCTAAGCTTTGCAGCTAGAAAAACTCAAAAATGAATTAAGGAAACTACCAATAGCCATGCTATCCACCACAAAACTCGACCAAAAGGACGGTTTCATTTTGGGAGCTAACACGACCCATAATGGAGTCAATGAATCTTTAGATGGGGCCTTGTAAGGCAGTCTTTCTGCAAATGAAACCAAACTTTGTCACCCACCTAAAACTTATGTGGCACCCGATGTTGATCATGGAGCTTCTTGTACTTGGCATTAGAATTTTGTATAAAATCCTGAACCTGTTAGCGAATGCGTTAGATCTTCTCAATGAACCGGGTGGCTTTGTCAGCTTCTGGTGGAGCATGGGATGATTCGACCGAAGTGGTCGTCAGGGGTAGTGAAACATCCATGGGGCCCAATGGTTGGAATCCCAACCTGACCTGAAAGGGGTTGTGGCTAGTTGAGCTATGCAGGGCTTGGTTGTAGCTATGGTGGACATAGGGAAGACTCTCATCCCATGTGCGAGGGTGTTTTTAATTGTACATGCACAGGATATGTACGACCATTCGATTGACGACCTTAGTTTGGCCATCTATCTGGGGGTGGAAGTTAGTAGATTTGGTGAGCTTGATATCCAGGAATGACCAGAGGATCGACTAGAATGAGCTGAGGAACCAACTATCATAGTCTAAGATAATGGTTTGTGTGATCCCGAAATGTACCCATACTCGTTCAAAGAATATATTGACAGTGGAGTCTATTGTCATGTTCTTCTTGCTAGCGACTAGATTCTCCATCTTGGAAAATCGATCAACAACCACGAAAAAATAGTCATTTCCCCTCTTGTGGATAGGAGGCCCGACATGTAGTCCATTGAGATGGATTCCCATGGCCTATTAGGAATAGGAAGAGGGGTGTATAGGCCTTGTTTCTGAGTGGTTGGTTTGGAAATAATGCATATGGTGTAGGACCTGATATACTTGCCGACATCCTATAGAAGTTTCGTCCAGTAGAAATGTTTGTGCAACACTGCCATTGTCTTTTCTATGCCAAAGTGTCATGCCACTTGACTATAGTGAGCTTCCCAAATCATATTTGCATGCTCTCTTTATGGGACACAGATATGGCCTAGATGACACAACAACCCATCTTGAATATGGAAATTAGTGACCACTGAGTTGGCGCCCAACAGTTGGTAGGTGGTGGAGAAGTCAGGGTCTGTCTCATAGAGGTGGGGCCATTTGGAGGTCTCGTGGCCACAGGAGTCTAGCACCATAGTGAGTGTCGTGACTGGAGGTCGATTGAGGTAGTCAACAACTCAGTTGGTATTTCCTGTTTTATACTTGATGTTGAGGTGGAACTATTGTAAGTATGTTGACCACTTCTGATGGCGGTCATTCTGCAATTTTCCTTGGGTCTGCATGAACTGTAGTGGTTTGTGATCAGTGTGGATGATTGTCTCCTTCCCAAGAATGTAATGTCTCCACTAATGGAAAGCTTGCACAATGGAGTACATTTACTTTTCATAAGTAGGGTACTTATGGACGACATCTGATAGTGTCTGAGTATGATATGCCACATGGTGGCCGTGTTGAGTGAGAACGATGCCCACAACATAGTCTAAAGCATCTGTCTCGATCTCAAATGGATGTTGTAGGTATGGTAATGAAATTACCAGGGATGAGAACAAAATATTCCTCAGGTCATCGAAGGCTTCTTGTTGGCACTGGTCCCACATACATTTTTCCTTACTTCCACCTCTGGTTACTTGGCTGAGGGCCCATACGATATGAGAGAATCCCAGAACAAACCTGCGATAGAAATTAGTGAGGCCCAAGAAGCTTCAAAGTTCAGTGAGTGTGGTTGGGATTGGCCAGTCATGGATGACCTGGATCTTGGCTAGATCCACATGCACACCATTCTTATCAATGATGTAGCCTAAGTAATGGACCCTGTGCATGCCGAAGGAGAATTTTTCCAAGTATTCATGTAGTTTGTGCTATCGCAGGGTGTGAAGAACCTGCTGAATATGCTACAAATGTCCTGCCCAAGTCTTGTTGTAGATGAGGATGTCATCCAAAAACACCACTACAAAATTATTGGTGAAAGGTCACAGGATATCGTCCATCATCCTCATAAAATTTGTTGGAGAATTTGTCAAACCAAAGGGCATGACCAGGCATTCAAAAATACATTCTTTTGACTTAAAGGCAGTCTTCCATACATATGTCTATTCTATTGGGACCTGGTGGTAACCAGAATTTAGATCAATCTTACTGAAGTATTTGTCCCCTGTGATCTGATTAAGGAGGTTGTCGATTTGGGGAATCAGGCACCAGTTTCAGACTGTGATTTTATTCAGGTCACGGTAATCAATGCAGAGTCTCCAGGTCACATCTTTCTTCTGCACCAGCATGATTGTGCTCGCACAAGGCGATGAGCTAGGATAGATGTTCCCCTTGTGTATTAGTTATTAGATCTGCCTCTTGATCTCCTCATTTTCTAACATAAATAAATGGTAGATTGGCCCATTGGGTTGCGGTGCGCCTGGGGTCAAATCAATGGGATGCTTGACCTGGCAATGCAGAGGTACCCCAGTTGGAGAGGAGAAGATATCTGAGTACTCTTCCATGACCTTATCCACTTGATTTTGTTGTGTGGAGAGATCGGCCACAGAGGCCCTGGATGTGGCTACGATCTTTCTCTCACTCTAAGAGAGAATCACGAGGAAGACAAATTTATCGGTTTGAGAGATGACCTTCCTGCATTTCTTGGTAGATATCAAGGAAATAGCACTAGGAGGGACTACCTTAGGTATCTTGTACAATTTCCTATTTAAAGTAATAATAACAGTACGAGGCCTAGAATCATATACAACATGATGTTTCCATAAATAAGTTTGGCCCAAAATAACATTACAAACTTTGAGAGGTGCAACATCACACGATACCTCATCTTTGAAGGGCTTGATGTCGTACAATAGTCGATACTGTTGGATGACACAAAGATTGCTTCCTTGGCGAAGCCATCNGACCATTCGATTGACGACCTTAGTTTGGCCATCTATCTGGGGGTGGAAGTTAGTAGATTTGGTGAGCTTGATATCCAGGAATGACCAGAGGATCGACTAGAATGAGCTGAGGAACCAACTATCATAGTCTAAGATAATGGTTTGTGTGATCCCGAAATGTACCCATACTCGTTCAAAGAATATATTGACAGTGGAGTCTATTGTCATGTTCTTCTTGCTAGCGACTAGATTCTCCATCTTGGAAAATCGATCAACAACCACGAAAAAATAGTCATTTCCCCTCTTGTGGATAGGAGGCCCGACATGTAGTCCATTGAGATGGATTCCCATGGCCTATTAGGAATAGGAAGAGGGGTGTATAGGCCTTGTTTCTGAGTGGTTGGTTTGGAAATAATGCATATGGTGTAGGACCTGATATACTTGCCGACATCCTATAGAAGTTTCGTCCAGTAGAAATGTTTGTGCAACACTGCCATTGTCTTTTCTATGCCAAAGTGTCATGCCACTTGACTATAGTGAGCTTCCCAAATCATATTTGCATGCTCTCTTTATGGGACACAGATATGGCCTAGATGACACAACAACCCATCTTGAATATGGAAATTAGTGACCACTGAGTTGGCGCCCAACAGTTGGTAGGTGGTGGAGAAGTCAGGGTCTGTCTCATAGAGGTGGGGCCATTTGGAGGTCTCGTGGCCACAGGAGTCTAGAACCATATGAGTGTCATGACTGGAGGTCGATTGAGGTAGTCAACAACTCGGTTGGTATTTCCTGTTTTATACTTGATGTTGAGGTGGAACTATTGTAAGTATGTTGACCACTTCTGATGCCGGTCATTCTGCAATTTTCCTTGGGTCTGCATGAACTGTAGTGGTTTGTGATCAGTGTGGATGATTGTCTCCTTCCCAAGAATGTAATGTCTCCACTAATGGCAAGCTTGCACAATGGAGTACATTTACTTTTCATAAGTAGGGTACTTACGGACGACATCTGATAGTGTCTGACTAGGATATGCCACAGGGTGGCCGTGGTGAGTGAGAACAATGCCCACAACATAGTCTAAAGAATATGTCTCGATCTCAAATGGATGTTGTAGGTATGGTAATGAAATTACCAGGGATGAGCACAAAATATTCCTCAGGTCATCGAAGGCTTCTTGTTGGCACTAGTCCCACATACATTTTTCCTTACTTCCACCTCTGGTTACTTGGCTGAAGGCCCATACGATATGAGAGAATCCCAGAACAAACCTGCGATAGAAATTAGTGAGGCCCAAGAAGCTTCAAAGTTTAGTGAGTGTGGTTGGGATTGGCCAGTCATGGATGACCTGGATCTTGGCTAGATCCACATGCACACCATTCTTATCAATGATGTAGCCTAAGTAATGGACCCTGTGCATGCCGAAGGAGAATTTTTCCAAGTATTCATGTAGTTTGTGCTATCGCAGGGTGTGAAGAACCTGCTGAATATGCTACAAATGTCCTGCCCAAGTCTTGTTGTAGATGAGGATGTCATCCAAAAACACCACTACAAAATTATTGGTGAAAGGTCACAGGATATCGTCCATCATCCTCATAAAATTTGTTGGAGAATTTGTCAAACCAAAGGGCATGACCAGGCATTCAAAAATACATTCTTTTGACTTAAAGGCAGTCTTCCATACATATGTCTATTCTATTGGGACCTGGTGGTAACCAGAATTTAGATCAATCTTACTGAAGTATTTGTCCCCTGTGATCTGATTAAGGAGGTTGTCGATTTGGGGAATCAGGCACCAGTTTCAGACTGTGATTTTATTCAGGTCACGGTAATCAATGCAGAGTCTCCAGGTCACATCTTTCTTCTGCACCAGCATGATTGTGCTCGCACAAGGCGATGAGCTAGGATAGATGTTCCCCTTGTGTATTAGTTATTAGATCTGCCTCTTGATCTCCTCATTTTCTAACATAAATAAATGGTAGATTGGCCCATTGGGTTGCGGTGCGCCTGGGGTCAAATCAATGGGATGCTTGACCTGGCAATGCAGAGGTACCCCAGTTGGAGAGGAGAAGATATCTGAGTACTCTTCCATGACCTTATCCACTTGATTTTGTTGTGTGGAGAGATCGGCCACAGAGGCCCTGGATGTGGCTACGATCTTTCTCTCACTCTAAGAGAGAATCACGAGGAAGACAAATTTATCGGTTTGAGAGATGACCTTCCTGCATTTCTTGGTAGATATCAAGGAAATAGCACTAGGAGGGACTACCTTAGGTATCTTGTACAATTTCCTATTTAAAGTAATAATAACAGTACGAGGCCTAGAATCATATACAACATGATGTTTCCATAAATAAGTTTGGCCCAAAATAACATTACAAACTTTGAGAGGTGCAACATCACACGATACCTCATCTTTGAAGGGCTTGATGTCGTACAATAGTCGATACTGTTGGATGACACAAAGATTGCTTCCTTGGCGAAGCCATCCAATGTTGTAGGGTTGTGTGTGTGGATTTTTCAACAGGGCCAACCGCTTGACGACCTCTATTGATATGAGGTTCTTCTGGCTACCGCTATCAACGATGAAGTGAAGTGGGGTTCCTTGCACCACTTCCCAATAAATGTCTTTGTCCTTCTAGTGTCCTTCTTTTCTTGCGGCTTGGACTGGTTGTCTTGATACTGTCCTTTGTTCTGTGGGTTGGGGCCGCCCTTTCCTAGCTTTTTCTATAGGGGGTTCCCGGGCCCAAAATGTCATGTCTTTTGTTTGAGCTTCTGCTCAATTTTGAAAGCATGTTGGTAGGCCACGCCCAAGGATGAGATGTATATAAATTCTATTTCATCTTGGATGTATCTATGTAGAGCACCGCGATACTTGAGAACTAGATGTCACTATGAATCCTTGATACCCAACTTTGTGCATAAGGTATGGAAGATATTTGTGAACTCTGGCACTGCTTGGTATCTTTCTTGTTGCAGTGTGGTCCATATGATATACAAGTTGTCATAACTTCTGACAATATAGTATTGTTCCTTAGTAGCATCCCTGAAGGATTCCCATGTGGCCGTGACTGTAAATAATGAGGGTTCCTTTGTTTCCTTTTTCTCACAAAAAGTTTCCCACCAATATTTGACATGGGGAACGACTTTGAGGAGCGCAGAAGTAATATTTTCTCTATTCGAACAATTATGGACAGAAAAATAACCTTCTAGTAGATTCAACCACTTGTCTACAACATCTGCCTCTATCTGACCTTGAAATATAGTAATATCAAAGTTGATTTTTACCTTGAAGAGGGCGGTGCCTCCGGTCAAGGAATATGTGTCACCTATTGGTACCTGCCGAAGGATTTGCGTGAAACTATCCATAATCTCATTCCTCTGTTCCATGAGGGATTCCTCAAGCAAAATTTTGAATGGATATCCTATCCTGTCATATTTATTTTCTCCTGCCATGAGAGGTTGCTTGGGTGTGTGAGAGATTTTTTCCTCAAGAGAAACAATCTTGACACCCAATTCTTTGTACCCTGACCTTGTTGGGGACATGCATTAAGATGACAAGGGGCAGACCGCTCTGATACCACTGATCTGGATTTTATGAAAAGAATGAAATGAATAAATATTATTAAAATATTCTTAACACAAAATAACAAAGATACAATAAAATTGGTTTTCTATTCAATAGGGAAATAAGATGAAATTGTAAAATGTAGTGGAAAACAAGCTTGTTGGAATGGTGACAACTTATCTCTCAGAAGAGATGTGATGACTATGCTCATTCAAAAGAATATGGTTACAATGAGGCTCTGAAGGCATTTTATAATAAAGAGGAATGTCAAAAACCCTACACATCCAAAAAACTAACCCTAGGAGATGAAGCGTCAAATGTCATGTGGGCCTAGTTTGGGTAAGTTATTACATCAACTTCCCGTGGTTGTAACTTTTGCATACGATCTTCGTTTTAGGCGCATGATAGACCGTTGGAAAGGTCTAACCGAGAAGAAAAAATTTCGACTGGCCCAAGTCAATGCCTCAACCAATAACCTAGGCCCCAAATCCCCAAAAAATGTCATTTAGGGCCTCAAAACATCCTCGAAAGTTTGGAACCCGAAAAACTGTCGAAAAACTACCAAGATGGAATACTATTTGTCAAGCGAGTGGAATAGGTGGGTGACCACCGATATCCATCTGGATCAATCCTCCCTCCTTAGGAATAAATGGTATCCATTACGTTGAGTTTCCCCATTAAATGAGGAAATTTCTGTTGAATTTGGCGTTGTGTGAGCCACTTGCCTTGGGGCAGGAGCTTCCCTTCTTTGACGACTTGATAAATATGGATCCTTTGTTGTTGAGTGACCTTGGTCTGTCTGTCCACAATATGATCATTGGATGCCTATTGCATGAAGTCAAAGTGGATCTTTTTTCATGTCAACTTCTCTTCTATCTCTGAGGTGTCCAATAATGGTGGGAAATATGGTCGAAGGAGAGCCACCATGGTGGGAAATATGCAGACCAAGGAAGCAGGGAATGTTGAGCTCAAAAGAATTTTCACCCACAACCTTGGTGGTGGTGTACGTCCCATAATAGAGTGGGAGAAGCTTATTATGGGGCCCTATAAGGTGTTCTTTCTGCAAATGCAACCAAAATTTGTTGCCCACCTAAAACTTATGTGGCACTCGATGTTGATCATGGCGCTGCTTGTACTTGGCATTAGAATTCTATAGAATATCTTGAACCTGTTGGAGGATGTGCTATATCCACTCAATGAACCAGGTGTCTTTGTCAGCTTCTGGTGGATCAAGGGAGGATTCAATCAAGGTGGTCGCCAGGGGTAGTGAAACATCCATGGGGCCCAATGGTTGGAATTCGAATCCCACCTGAAAGGGGTTGTGGCCAGTTGATCTATGAAGGGCTTGGTTGTAGATATGCTAGACATAGGGAAGACTCTCATCCCATGTGTGGGGATGTTTCAATTTGTACATGTGCAAGATATGTATGACCATCCGATTGACGACCTCATTTTGGCCATCTGTCTGGAGGTGGAAGGCAGTAGATTTGGTGAGATTGGTATCCAACAGTGAATAAAGGATAGACTAGAATGAGCTGAGGAATCGAATGTCACAGTATGATATAACGGTTTGTGGATCCCAAAATGTACCCATACTCATTCAAAGAAGAGCTTGGAAGTGGCTTCTGTTGTGATGTTCTTCTTGTAGACAACTAGAATCGCCATCTTGGAAAAGCAATCAACAACCACAAAAACACAGATGTTTCCCTCTTGGTGGATGGGAGGCCTGACATGTAGTCCCTTGAGATGGATTCCCATGGCTTGTTAGGATTAGGTAGAGGGGTTTACATTCCCTGTTTCTCAGTGATCGGTTTGGAAATAACACAAGCGGTGAAGGACTTGATATACTTGCCGACATCCTGTCGAAGTTTCGACTAGTAGAAATGTTTCTGCAACACTACTACTATCTTTTTGATGCCAAAGTGTCCTGCCACCCGACTATAGTAATCTTCCCAAATCAGCTTTGCACACTCTCTTTATGGAACGCAGAGATGGCCCATATGACACAACAACCCATCTTGAAGATGGAAATTAGTGACCACCGAGTTAGCACCCAATAGTTGGTATGTGGTGGAGAAGTCAGGGTCTGTATCATAGAGGTGGGGCCATTCATAGGTCTCGTGGCCACAAGAGTCTAGCATCGTGGTGAGTGTCGTGACTAGAGGTCAGATGAGGAAGTCAACAACTCGATTGGTAATTCCTGTTTTATACTTGGTATTGAGGTGGAACTGTTGTAAGTATGTTGACCACTTTTGATGGCGGTCATTCTAGAATTTTCCTTGGGTCTGCATAAACGTTAGTGGCTTTTGATCAATGTGGAAGAATGTCTCCTTCCCAAGAATGTAATGTCTCCATTGGCGACATGCTTGCAGAATGGAGTACATTTATTTGTCATAAGTAGGGTACTTATAAACAACAGCCGATAGTGTCTCACTATGATATGCCATAGGGTGGCCGTGTTGAGTGAGAACGGCTCCCACAACATAGTCTGAAGCATTTGTCTCGATCTCAAAGGGATGTTGTAGGTTCAGTAATGAAAGTACCGGGGATGAGTACAAATGCTTCTTCAAGTCATCAAAGGCTTGTTTTTAGGACAAGCCCCACACAATTTTTTCCTTACTGCCACCCCTGGTTACTTGGTTGAGGGCCCATACGATATGAGAGAATCCCAGCACAAACCTGCGATAGAAATTGGCAAGGCCCAAGAAGCTTTGAAATTCAGTGAGTGTGGTTACGGATAGCTAGTCACAGATGACCTGGATATTGGTTGGATCAACATGCACACCATGTTTATCAATGATATAGCCTAATTAATGGGCCCTGTCCATGCCGAAGGATCATTTTTCCAAGTTTGCATATAGTTTGTGTTGTCGTAGGGTGTGCAGAACCTACTAAATATGTTGCAAGTGTTCCACCCAAGTCTTTTTGTAGATGAGGATGTCATCAAGATATACCACTACAAGAGTATTGGTGAAATTTCATAGGACATCATCCCTCATCCTCATAAAAGTTGTTGGAGCATTTTTCAAACCAAAGGGCATGACAAGCCATTCAAAAGACTTTCTTTTGACTTGAAGGAAGTCTTCCATACATCTGTCTGTTCTATTGGGACTTTTTGGTAGCCAGACTTCAAATCAATCTTACTGAAGTATTTGGCCCCCATGAGCTGATCAAGGAGGTCGTCGATTTGGGGAATTGAGTACCT
>JZKD02S2131446.1:27855-38194 GCA_000966675.3 Picea glauca | reverse complement strand
GTCAAGATTTTTAGCCATTTTATTTGCTGAAATGAGATAGAGACTTGCCATAGAAACACTCTACTCTTTCATGCTGAAGAGGATTGAGCCTAGCCTTAGCTACACTCTTTCCCCCTCTTCATATGCTAGTCGTTTTACTTCTCTAAGCTAAGAAGAAAAAGACGCATCAGGGCCTAGTTCAGCTACACCTTGATGAGCCGTTTTTTCTAGGGTTTGTTGGTAAAGCCTTGCTTTAGCAACACGTTACCTCGCAAAACCTCTTGTCTTAGTTCTATGCCATCTTCTAAGCTAGCCATTCTTGCCATTAAGTTAAGGAAGGAGGAGAGAGCATTGAGCCTTAGTTCCCCTACACCAAAGTGAGCCTCTCTCCCCTAGGGTTTTGACTTTGAGGCCTTGCCATAGCAACACCTCAAAGCTTTACCTTCTAGTCCTTAGCTTTACTATCTTTTTGATCCTTCAGCTCCTGCGTCCTCTCGTTGACTCCATTAACCCTGGAAACGCACTGATCGAAAACCGAGCTTGTGAATGTTATGATCAAAACAACTCTCAAAACTTTGAATGAAACCCTAACTACTGACCCTAGCTTAGAAACTAACCATACTACCCTATGGTTGTCATCCCTAGCTATAAATATCATTTGTGCAGCTAACATTTCTCTTATAAGCAATTGAATGGTGGTTTGAAGGCATTAATTGAATGAAGTGTTGATTGTTACATTGAATGCCACATTTTTTTAAGCATTTATTGAAGAAGTGACATTATATATCATTGTTATTTTATAAACATTGACTTCATCAATATTTATTATCCAATTGCTTATATGTATATCAGATAGTCATTGATTTAT
Organism: Picea glauca; assembly: GCA_000966675.3. NCBI lineage: Eukaryota > Viridiplantae > Streptophyta > Pinopsida > Pinales > Pinaceae > Picea > Picea glauca. Next base: position 37,347 of record JZKD02S2131446.1, on the reverse strand, counting down.
ATGAAGTACTAACCAAGTGAGCAAGCTTGCATATATCAGTTTCTTGTTGCTTTGTCTCAGGCAGGTGCATCTCTCTTTTTGGGTTATACTTTATTATTGGTTGTTAGCCGGACTATCTGCTCGGTGGTGACTTGTGAGGGGGGAAACTTATCTTTGCCTTATAATCCTTTGCCTTCCCAAAACCCCAGGTCACCGAGGACGTCTCCCCTGGGCCTTACCTCCCTAAACAGAAAGAACCATCCCATTGAGGTGACATTGGGTGGGATTGGTTCCAGTTACGCCAGTTTGCCCTTTCTTCTCTATCATTTTATTCTTACTACAAACTGCACAATAACATAGCTTACTTGGCATGATACTTGTGACTTGTGGACCCTTGGAGGACGTACTTGTTTGCCTTTTCAGGACCTTGCCCACGGGATGGACATTGGACCCCACATGAGGAAGACCATGGATGATGATGATGATGATGATGATGGCTAGGATTTTGATGGTTGAGATGGTTTCGGAGGTGGCTTGACACAAGGAGACCCATGGCAGGGCATTTTGGCACATGAGAGCATGACACATGGCCTTTGGAGGCTCAACGTCTTCCTTCTTCATGATTGACATTGCATTATGAGGGCTTAAGTCACCCTTCTAGGGCATGACATCACCTTATTATGGTTTATTTTGATGTAAATTTTATATTTTGAATTTATGAAAAGATAATTAAGGGGTCGGCCCCTCTTGTAGAGACATGACTGTTCACTTGAGTCTCTTGGATGGCTAGCCAAATTTCATTTTGGATCATCACTTCTTCTCACCATTTGTGAAAGAACAAGTCTGAAATTTTTGCCCTATTTGGCTATCTCTCTCTTCTACATTCATGCGACTTGCTTGGAGGATCTTTTTGTGGATGCTTTTGCTGATTTTTTGGATGGAATTTCTGCAATTAGGGTTTATTCTCATGCTATCTTGATGAAGTAAGTGAAATTTCTGCAATTATTATCTTTGTGCTATCAAATGTTCATGGTAATTTCTCTTTTTCATGCTAGACGTCTTGTTTGGTGAAACCCTAAGAGAGGAGCATAAGTGTTTCCTCCTCTCACAAGGTTAGTCTTGTTCAAAATTGGTGAAATCTCCTTGCTAGGGTTAGCATCCTAAAGCCCTAAAGTGCTAGCACTTTAGGATTTTCTCCCCAGACTCTTGATTTTGACCTAGTTGAAGTACCTAAGAAGGGAGAAAAGGTTGCTAGAGCCCAAAAGTGCTTGCATTCTAGCAATCCTTCTCCAAGGTTTAAACCCTAAGGCCCTAATGTGCTAGCACCTTAAAGTTTAAACCCTACCTCTTAGTCTTTGCTAGCTTCATCTCCAAACATATTGCATTGCTGTTATAAAGACTCCATAGCCCTCAAAGGCACTAATCTTCAAGCTCTCTTATAGTGAAAGTGATCAACAAACTCTCAATTTTCATTCTCTCAAGCTTCCTACTAACTTTACTAACACTAACTTGAGCTAATTCTCTAATAAACTTGCTGTTGTTGCAAAAGTTTGTTACAGCCATATTAACATACACTAATTTGCTGCATACATTGCTCTAATAGTGGCCTAACATACCCAAAATTTGCATCTAACGATTGGACAGTGTTCTATTGAGTTAATGCTAAGTTTTCATGGTAAATTGTTGCAATTCTGAAGTGTATTTCTTGCTGCTGTTATAATTTATCTATTGTTGTTGTACTACTGTAATCAGCTGCAGCCTGCAATTTCATAACAGCCATAGTGATCTTTGTTGTCTAGTGTCTTGACTCTTAAAGAGGTATTACTTGCATACTTGTACTTGGAAATCACCATATATATGTTATAAGTGTTATTGTTCCAGGCAGGTACTCAAACAGCTTCATACCTCTCTTTTCCTTTGACCTAGACCTTGACTTAGGTGATCAAGAGAGGGGGCAGTAGGCTTGGCTAACAAACTTGCTACTTTGATCCCTTAAGGTCACCAGGGAAGCCTCCTCTGTGGTCGACCCCCCCCATCACTAAAATGTGGGGATTTCTTACTAAGGTGATAGTGATAGGATATCCTATAGTTACGTAAGTTTTGGTGATCTTGTGTTGGGTTTTACACGACTACAAATCCTGTAATAACATGACTCTTTCAAAAATTTTGCGACCTTCGACAATGATCCTTGGTAAAACCAAGGTTGTGATTTTCAATTGTTCAAAGAAGATCCTCACAAATTTTCACTCCTACTTCAAGGGGGAGGAGGTTGAGATTAACATTGCTTACACCTATCTCGGGGTTCAAATCTCAGGGCCCAAGTTTGGGTTGAGACAGGTTCTCCAAGCCCAAGTTAATAAGGGTTATAGATCTCTCACCCTTCCAGAGAGACAGTGTTTCCAACACCACTTTTAGGACATCTCGTCCAAACTGGACCTCAAGGATTCTATCATCAAACCTACAGTTGTATATGGTTTGTGAGTGTAGGGGCCTAGCCTACTCAAGTCAGATTGGGCCCAAACAAAGAGAGTCCAAACCCTCTTGCTTCATCGCATTATTAGATGCAAGAGGACAGTGCCCTGGCCCATCATTCAGGCAAAGTTTGACACACACCCTTTCCATATCAAGATCATCTTCAGACTAGTAGAGTTGTTGCATCATCTCCAAAGCTTTGTTGACTCATCCACTAGTAGGGACTAATATCCTTATCTTGCCTATTGCTCATCGAAGGCCATTACCCAACCTACCCCTCCTCAAGGAGATCAAGAGGAAAGTGACCACGTGAATAATTGTGAGTTGTTCAAACACCAATAATAACTCCCTAATCAATTGTTTTGAAATAGAGTTATGCAAGCTTGGTGACTTCGACAATGTGGAAGAGTATTTGTCTCAACTACAAAATGCACACCAACTTCAGGGACATTAGTGGACGAGACAAGGAGTCCAACTACAATAGCATCCTTCTCGGCGATCTCACACTAGCATATCAATGATTGACTCTCCTAAAGGTCATGCAGTTCACCTTAAGGGGGATGTTAACATATAGAACATTGACTTATTTCCCTTCATTGAGCCACCCTTTACGTCAAGTAGTATATGGATTGCCTTCCTTGTGGTAAGCTATGCGTAGGCATTCTTTTTACTTACACATTGTCTTTTGTTGCATAAGATGAAGTTATCATTAAGAAGGAATTATCATGATGTCCCTTCATTACCCCTAAGTCAATCTTTGATTTGTAAACTGCCATGGATATTCCACAAGAACTGTTCGTCACAACAGATCTTATAATATTCCGAAATCTTAGACTATGCAAACTAATTTTCCTTAGATCCCAGATTAGTTAATTACTAGCTTTGCTTGAATTTCTGAAATAATTGAATTACGAAAATTAAAGAAATGAGCAAAAGAACACACCATCCACACACAAATGAACACAAGATATATCCTGGGAAACCCAATACGAGAGAAAAACCCAGCTAGAAGGTGAGGCCTATGCTCTGCTCTCTTTCCTTCAGATATGGAAATGTAGATACAAAGAAAGAGGCACTCACTCTGCAGTTGCCTTCGACACCGTGGCCTCTACAGCTGCTATAGAATCGTTTCCCCCTCTATTATGCTCTCAACATACCACCACTAGTTGTTTTTCTCAACTATGGTACAAATACAATGCTAAGGAATGGAACCCTTTCTCCTCCTAGAAGCCTGGTATTTAACATAGCCTGATAGTCGTCTAGGCTTAGGGTTTTGACTTCCTCAACCCTCAATTAGTGATAAGGTTTGGACCTTCTAGAATCTTCTTGAAAGTCCACACGTGGCTAGCCCTATATGTGTTGGTAATAGGGGTTGATGTGGCATCCACTCGTACCATGGTGGTCAACAAGGTAGGTCAACTTATAGGAGGCATAACTTTCTCATACGAGCTCTGATTGATGTGATTTTCGCACCGTTGGAAAGGTCTCGGTGTGTAGATCAACGTGAAGAGTATGGGCACTAGTTCTAGATGTTGTAACCCCAAAAAATGTCATTTAATGCCTCAAAATGGCTTCAAAAGTTTTCGACCCCAATTTTCCAAACTCGGACCTGCCACTAAAATGGCCCTGCAAGCCGATTCCTCCAATTTTTTCCACCCAAAAACTACCAAGATAGATAGAAAATTATATGATGAACCAATCCAGATCAATATTAAGGCGGGATATTAGTATATAATATTGACTTTGGTCTTATTATCGTTAATGTAAATAAAATAAAATATATTATTATTAAATACTTGGGTGTGATTGAAAGGTCACAACCCCTTCCCATATTGCAATATATAATTGGGTTATTTTCTATAGTATTGAAATCATCACTTATGAAATATTGTGTTTATTAATATATTTGCCTATGAGCACATATCATTGAGTTACGTAATTATCTCTACAGAAAGGGAATCTGGTTTAAAACATCACAAGGAATAGGGTTTTAAACTTTAAATGATACGGTTTTGGAGGATTGATATTGGACAAACAAGTATCTTCAAATAGGTCGAACACCAGGAAGACATTCACTCACACATAGATCAAAGATAGTGACACCGGTGTTTACATGCTTAAACAACCTCACAATGGGAAAACAATGCATGACACTAAGATAATTTAATGTGGAAAATAATTTACATCAAAACATCCCTCAAATTAATCAATCAACAAATGATCCTTCATGCTCTTTAAATAGAGATCATAGACCAATATGGCGTTAAGCCATGGATCAAGTGTTGTAATATCGATAAGATGTTGAACCATTGGATCACTCATGTATAGTACATGATTGTGGCCATTGGATTGATAAATTACAAAAGCACACTATAGAAACACACTAAAAGCACATTTGACTTAAAATCATATTAGACCAAATTGACCCTAAAATAACTCCTAGTGTCAAAATATCCTAACATCCCCTCTTAAGAACAACTTGGAAGTTGCGATAGAAATGAAGGATTTACAAAAGTAATAAAGGAGAGGAAATAAGGCATTAGAGCCTATCCCCCCTTGATGACAACTTCTTGAACTCCTAAACATAGACCAAAGATGTAGAAGGTGTTGAAATGAAGGTAATATTCACTTGTGGTTAGTTCACAGTATGGCTAAGTTACTTAACATTATGGCTAAGCGCCCTCATTATTGTATTACTAGGTGATGGTTTAATAACCAACATAGTCAACATTATTTTATATTATTTTAGGTGGCTAAGGTCGACCTAGGCATTTATGTGGATCCATAACCACCTCATGGGTGAAGGCACCCCAACCTCTTAAGTTGTGTATAAATACACAACTTATGAGTCTTTTATACTATCATATTGATTCATTTGTGATTGATACTTTTGCCTAAGTGTGCCATATCTCTTGTTTTCTTCGTCGTGGGTTCACTTCTCTTTATGTGATATTTACGTTCAACAGTTAATGCTAGATTAGGGTTTGTTGAAGTGTTCATCGTAGATCCATGATCTCTTTATCGTTCCAACATGGTATTAAAGCTAGCATGGACTGTTCCTTCTCATCGGCGTTGTTTTGGGGTTGTTTCGGGTCTGAAAGTAGAGATTTTCAGTAAACCTTTTGGGACAATAACAGATTTCTAGGGTTTTTTACCCTCTCTTTCAGCAACAACCTTCTTTGATAGTTTTTTATCTTTTCAATGGCTTTAAGGTTATCTTCCGTAGATTTGTGCACTTTTTAAGCAAGAACCCTCCTCCTTTCTCCTTTTTCCAACCAAAACACTCTAGTTTTGTGGGTTGTTTCAGGTCTAAAACAAGGGTTTTTTCAGCACTATTTCAGGAGAGCAATGTTTCTTTTAGGGGTTTTACCCTCTTCACCACCAACGCCCTCTTGTTTTTTGATGTTTTTTGGTGTTTTTTGGTTTTCCAGTGAATTAAAGGGATCCTTTTTGCAAATATGTACTCTTCTAAGGCAGTACACCCTATCTTTTTCTCTGTTTCTACCAAAATTCACAGTTGTTTCATTGGAACAACACTGGTATTATGTGGTTTTCTCCTATTTTCCAAGGTTTTTTTTTAAACTTGTGTTGGTGGCACTATCATTGCAAAACCAAGATTTCAGAATTACTCTTTTACAAGAGAGATCCAGAGAGTTATTGGCTAGAAGCATAGCCCTAAAGCACTACGGATCTAGGTTTGTCTAATTTCTTCTTTAGGGCTTTCGAGAATTGTTGGGTTATTCAATTGATCTATGAGACTATTAACTAGTGTCATTTGCCCCAAGTGTTGCAGAACTAGGGTTCCTACATGAACTTGTACTGTAGGTTTCAAACCATTCTTAGCCCCTTTTGCAAGTTTTCTTGAGGTCTTCACAGAGACTTCCTTCTGCTAGATTGGATGCATTATTTCTTTGACATACATATGGTCGTGTACTTTGAAGATCAAGTTGTACCAAATTCAAAAGATGATATTCTTGGTATTGACTCCACCTTATTTGCAGACATCCTTTGTATTTCAGGGGTTAATACCTTTCTATTGGATGTTGTGGTTGGCGATGTGAGGCTTACTCCACAATTTCTACTAATGATGCATAGTGACTCTAACAGGCCTATGGCTTCTTGTTTGCAAAGAGAGGCCCCTCTCATCTCTCCTTCGACGCAATTTCCACTCACAAGTCCATAGGATATGTCCTACTCTATTTTATCAATAAGTTTATGGATGATTCTAAGCTTCTTTCAGTGGATCAACTTGTTTACGTGGATCATTGTCTTCCAACAATGATATTTGTCCTCATTAAAGATACTATATGCAGGATCATACAGTGTTTCACATGGATCTTGTCTTTCTCCACTGTGATCTCAATTTCTCTTAGATGTACTTTCAGTGGCAACTTCAATCTCGTCAAAAGACTATGCTCCTTGTTGCGCCTTCCATTGACCAACATACTTCAATGGCTCCTCCTTTCAAACTTCAACCAAAAACCACCTTTACCCAATTGTGGAACCGTGTTGGTATTGGTACTATGGTGTTTTGGGGAGGTTCTATCCAATGTTGTAAATATCACTTAGGGGAATATATCGTCAAGGGTCTAGAAAGATAGTTATCAGAAATATTGGAGAAAATACCGAGAATTATTGAAAATTCTCAACAAGAATAAACTTGGACCTGAAAAACTCAAAGAATATATTTAACAAATTAGCAACATGAAAAACTTAGAGAAATCAGAAATATCGAGAGAAACTGGAGATATATGCAACATTGGTTCTATCTTCAAATGGGTTGCATTCAACATTAAGGAGGGAAGGTGTGATCTAATGCTTTCTCTTCCTCGCCTCATGTCCATCTTCAAGGAAGATGTTGTGCATAGGACCAACCCTATGTTGAGATGGGTATTCCTCAATCCTCTCACTTCTTTATTTCAGCTATGATCGACAATGTTTTTGAGTTGGATATCCACACACCCACCCTCACTGAGATTTCAGTTGTCATCACTCCTAATTGTATTTCAATTGGGTATTCATGAACCCTCTCATTTTTTTTATTTCGGCTACAGTCGACCATGCTTTCGAGTTGGATATCCACACACCAACTCTCATTTGTATTTTAGTCGTGATCACTCCTAATTGTATTTGAGTTGGGTATTCATAAACCTACTTGCTTCTTTATTTGGCCACAACCACTCTTTTTTAGGAGTTGGGTATTTGTTGTAGTCTGGGGGAAAGTAGGGAGAGTTACCAGTAGTCCTTACATAAGCAGCATAGAAGATACACACATATAGATATAGGCAAAGACATACATAAGTGGTGAGAGCCCAAAGATCTGTATTTATTAAAGGATATAGCAATGTAGTACAATGTATACAATCTCCCACGCAGAGCTATCAAAGTCTCTTTGTGCTTGTCTATTTATATTCCTATATGTTTAGTTATCAGGCAGTTGTAACTACTTAACTGCCTTGGTCGGTCGGTTAGCAGATACTTCGACCGACTTACATTTCCGACTACCACAGTCGACCGACTATTTCTAGTCGACTGGCGGGTCTAGTCGACAGAGTCGACTAGCCCCTACAACATCTCCCTCCACCTCAATTCCTTGCTCATCCCGAGCAAGAGGGGAGTATCAAAAATTAACTTTTACAAAACTTGATTACAATATTGAGAAGTAGATGACAGAAAGAAGAAGAAAAGTTGAAGTAGGAGGAGACAAAATTTCAATGTGCATGACCGACTTAAGGTGTTGCATCCGATCGTTCTACTTCGCCTGGAATTCCGCCACTGGTGGAGTTGACTGCGTCTTCTTTCTATGGAACTAATGTGTTGGTCATATTTATATGCTTGTTGGGTCAAAGATGGTGTCTGCTTATACACAGGCCATTCCCTTTCTGTCGCTTCCGAATTGACTTAAGTCCTTATTTTGAGAGCATCCCTGGTTTTGAGTCCACAGTCATTTCTTCTCACACAAAAGTGTTACTTGAAACGATCTTTTGATTTTTTCTTTCTGCGCTCTGTTCAAGTAATCTGAACTGGATTGTGGCTTCCTTCACCATTCGTTGGGATGATTATCGAATGCTCTATTTCCTCTAACAGTTGAACAATTGAAACCGCAGAGGAGCATTCGTGCCTTTATGAGGTGGGGAATTTCTTCTTCTGACGTCTGTGACCAAGATGACTGGTCCGCTTCTGATTTCTAAAGGTCTGGTTCCGAGGGGTCGTCGTCTACTAAGTTCTCTGACCCCATGGTCTATGATTTATAACTTAACTCTTTGCAAAGTGGGTAGTCCCCATTCTTGAGCTCTATTATATAGAGTTGCGATATGGAAGGTAATCTGGGTGATGGCGGAATATTTCGTATGTGCCTCGATCTCCCCAGATATAGAAGTGCAGGGTTGAAGATGGTCGTTGTCCTTTATGACCGAGACGATCTGGGTGTGATCGCAGTTGCTTTGTTGTACACTTACAAATCCTTGTTGTCTTGCGAATAGATATTGTTTGTCCTAGTCGGATGATTCAAGAGTGTGTGAGTTGCAGTTATGATTGTTGAGAGTTAGAGAACTTCGTGCAAGTGGATGTTTATGTCAATGTTGAACTAGAACTCATGTGTGCCCCGGTAGGCATTAATCATGGCAGATCCTGAATAATTGTCCGTACGTGTCAAGAGGATCTGGAGATTGTTGTGAAACAATCTTCGGCGTTAGTCATTAATGTGTCTGTTATTCTCGTTCGTCCTTCCCTCAAACAAATTGAATGCATCTTTTGTACACTCGTCGACGTTTCCTTAGTCGGTATTTTCCTGAGTTCGACAGACAAGATCTCCTCTATTAATGTGTGGTCGATATATAGGTCGTCCGCATGTTGTTCTTAATGTTAAGGTTTAAGCTATTATTAGAGTTCTTTGCATTTCAATAGATAACAATAGCATAAGAAAGGATCACTGAGAAATACACAATCACAAGAGACACATCATTTATCCTGGGAAACCCTCATGGGGCAGAAAACCTAGCAAAACTTCCTTAATATAGATAGCCAATACAATGCCAAGAG
>JZKD02S2131446.1:0-20452 GCA_000966675.3 Picea glauca | reverse complement strand
AGTCCAAAGTTCTTCAAATGTAGGATACTCCTTCCTTGTGTTCATGCTTGCGGTAAATGCATCCCATGTCTTGGGAAGACCATTGAGTACTATATTTACCAGTTCCTTCTCTGAGGTGATCTCTTCAATAGCTTGTAGTTGATTTCTTAACTGAGAGATCCTCACAAAGTATGATGTTATGTTGTCATCATCATTCATCTTCATATCACGGAGCTCATTCTTCAGACTCATTACTTGTCCAATGTTTCTAACTAAGAAGAGGTTTGTTAGGGCATCGTACATCTTCTTAGATGAATCAAGATGGGAGATGTAGGGTATCAAGTGGTCTTTTATAGAATCCACTATGATACTCATGGCATTGATGTCATTGTCTTTGAACTTCTCCATAACTGCAACGTTCTGCGATTCCTTCTCTTTTCCTTCTTCAAACTCTGGTTCCACGATCTTTCCTTTCACGATATCTAGCACTTTATTCTTGGCAAGGATGAGGTCAATCCTTATCTTCCATGCTCTGAAGTGAGAAGCCCCATCTAACTTGTTTTCTGACTTCATAGAGTAAGTTATGGTTGCCTTGACTTGGTCAACCCTAGATTTGACCAAAAACTAAAACTTGACGTCTTAGCTTGCTGAGAGTACCAGGAGATGCGTTAGGCTAGGGCGCACTAGTCTATCTGAAAATTAGGTCAATCCCTTCACTTAAGGTGCCTCAACGAGAGGGTTAGGGTTTTTTCTGCAACTGCACCTAGCAGTAACCCTAGCGACAGTGATTTAGTAACTGCTCCTGCTAGAAACCCTAGTGGCAGTTCTTCAATGAGCTTAGTATCCTTATGGCTATGCTCCCTTCCAGTGGTTAGACTGAATGAAGGAGGTGTGGACCCATAACCTGTTAGAATATGATGGATGTGCTCGTTTAACCATAGACAATATCACTATTGTCACCCAACCATAGGCCGAAGCCACCCCCGAGCACCTTAACTTTGACAGAGAATCATTACGGAAGCAAACCCTAGGCTAGATAGCCAAACAAAGGGTGGCGCACCTTTCTCCAAGGATAGCGCACCAAGCAAGAGTAACAAGAGTTGATCAAAGAGTCCAAACCATAACCAAGAGATAGTCCAAGCCAAAACCGAAATCTGCTAGCTGCAACAACATCTCTCCTCCAAACTTGCGCACAACTGGCCAATTGCAGTGTGCACAAGTGTTGCTTCTGCAGTTCTGAGAAATGCCTGCCAGAATGAAGACTGGCCTCCTGTATTTATACTAAATCTGGCATACTGTCTGGGCCGACTTCTCATTCTGGGTGCCTATTTACTTACTATTAATATTTCCTTTAGCCGACTTCTTCTCTTGGAGGCTAATAACCTAATACAAGTTATCCTCTTGAGCCGACTTGTCTTCTAAGGTTATTAGCCAACTAATTAGGGTTTCTTCTTGCTTCCCGAAATATTCTATTCTCGACAGGTTTACACATGGAGGTAAATACCTCCCGCAGCTACCATAATATCAACAAGAAGATTGTTGGTGCATTCTTTAGTCCAAATCGCATGACTTTGTAGGCGATGGATCCGAATTCTGCAATGAATGTTGTCTTTCATTGATCCTCTTTTGTTATCGACACCTGATTATAACCTAAGAATCCATCGGTAAATGAGTGGCATTCGTGGCCAACGACTTCATTAATGATTTCATCAGTGAAGGGGGTAGGGAACGGATCTGTCACAGTCAATTTATTGAGTCCCCTGAGATCGAGGCAGATTCTTAGCCTCTTGGGATCATGTTTCTTTGGTTGCACCACCATGGGACATGTCCATTCTACTTTGTCAATCGGGTAAATGATACTTGCTTGTAGCATTCCTTCGATCTCTTTTTGAACGATCGACTTATATTTATGGGCTAGTTTGTATGGTCATTTTATGATTGGTTTTTCTCTTGGAATGAGTTCGATCCTCATCTCTCCCATTTCTTCTACAAGTCCTTGTAGTCGCAGGCAAAAACGTCTTGATATTCTTTTAGTAGGTTGACTATGTCAGCTATTTGCTTGTCTGTCCAATGATCACCTATTCGAACCATTTTTGGGCAATCATAGTTTGATATATCGAATTCTTCTGTTTTAATTTCGACCTCCATCTATTCTGATGGTTTTGCTTCGTCAAGATAACATTCCCCTTCTTCGATTTTTCTGAAAATTTCTAGGAAGTCGGGTTGTTCCTTATCTTCTTTTTGTTCTGTAGCTATATTGAATACTGATTTCACATGATTCTGCAATGTTGGGTGGTCCTTTTTCCACTGAAAGCTTTGTCCTAGACACCTTATATTTTCTATGTTGGGTCTTCGTGCCGTCGAGACTTCCTTATTTTCCGTCCACACAAGATTGCAAGTCGATGTCGATCCTAAATCTATCTTCATCTTCCCTTTTTCTTTCTGTGCAGCTAGTGTTGGATTTTCTAAGAAGTTTTTGATTTCTTGTGTTGTTTCTTTCAGGTTTTCTTCTTCTTGATTAAATTCAAAGTCTTGCAAAATATTTTGTTTAATTTATGCCCAATTTACCGTATGGCCGCAAGCTTCTTCAATCTTATACCATTTATTTGGTATCTCATCTAACATGCTTGGAAACATGTGGGGCCATACCCTTTCGTCTATGTAACCTATCCTTCGCCATTCGTTTTCGCATCGTTGAATAAGCTCTACTGGATCATACCCGATCCTGAAAATGGAGATATCAACTGCTTTGGACAGCTTTTGTTCTCCGAAACGTTAAATGAAGTATGTCGACACAGTCGTCCACGTTTGTAACCTGGGGGAGTGTGTTTCCTGTTGATGTTTCTGGTAGCTGCGGGAGGTATTCACCTCCGGGATAACCTTTCTTATAGATGAAGTTGCCAAGACATTAAAAGAAAACTATTAGAAGTCAAAGAAGATCCCAGAAGAGAAATCGGCCTCACAGAAAATAATAAAGAAGAATTATATTGCTATAGAATTAAAGTCGGCTTCAGAAAAAGATAAACAGAAAATATATTTTCCAAAAAGTCAGGTCATCCCTACCAGAAAAGTCACTGGACAGATTAGTATAAATAGGAGTGACGCCTTCCTCATTTGGAACACTCACTCACTCATATACAGCGCAAGTTTGGTGGAGAGAGTTGCAGCTGCAAAAGGAAGAAGGCACATATGGAGGGTCTATCTCTTTTGGTCTTGGTGATGTGTTGGTGGAGGCCATCCACTCTAGCGCTCTGGCTAGAGTGAGTTTCAGCTACATTGTTGATCTCTTGGTGGTATGCTAGTGGAGGCTAGACACCCTAGCGCTCTAGCTAGGGTGTACTGCATCTATGTTGTTGGACTCTTTCTTGTTGGTTTGCTCTAGTGGATAAAGCTTATTCTTGGTTATTTTGTTTTGGCAAGGATATTCTCTATAAGAAGGTTGTTGGGTTTTCTCACCTTGTGTAGAAGGGTTTCCCAAGATGTATATGTTGTGCTCAGGGGTGGCACGAGTAGGTGCCTATGATTGGGTGACATTGTCTATGGAGAAACGAGCATGCAAAAGAAGTTTAAATTGCTATGGTAAATCTAACGTTAACATAATTAACGAAAATTCAACTTTTCCCACCATCTTGCAGCTTGGCTTGTGAATGTTTCTACGAGGCTCTGTGTTCTTCCTTGCTCTCCAATGGATTTCGAAACTGCTTCGACATGTGTCGAAGGTGTATGTCGTTCATTATATCGTAAAGGCTTGCTTATTCGGTTGTCGGTCGATATGAGAGTGGGAGTCTGTCGGATTTTCTTTTCATATACTATTGGCACTGCCTGGATCAAGTAGCATGTTCTCAGATGCTTTGGGATGATTTTAAATGACCAACAATCTTACGCGTGTGCTTCATAATTTTCGATTTGCCAGTTATATAGAGCGGAGTCGGAATTATGTCCAACAGACATGGGAAATTCTCTCAAAATTTCCCCTTGCGCAGTCGGTTCTACATAATCTATTTGTTCGTTGTTTATGTGATACAGGCACCGAGCCTCTTGGTCTTCATCCCATGATTCAGTCCATGGCTTTCTTTCTTTTGGATCCAAGGGAATGATTATTTTTCTCCCATCGCCTTTTAACTTGATTCTATCTTTCTCCAAAGAGATATTTGCTTTCATCTTCCAACCCCATGGCTAACCGACAAGTGTTGCATATGCCGGCATCCCCTCGACTAGGTCGATGACTTCAAAGTCGACTTGAGTCGGAATACCCATTATTTGAGTATCTACGTTTATGAGTATACCAATGGGCTCTATCAATCTTTGATCCGCAAGTTTGAGATAGTTTAGAGTTGGTGCTAAAGGAGGTCGTCCTAATCTCATCCAAGTTTCTCGCGATAGGATATTGACTTGAGATCCAAAATCGACAACTACTTGTTTGATCGATACTTCATTGATTTCTAGGTTGACACGTGGATCATAATCTTTATGCTTATACGAGAGTTGTCTAACATCCTTTGATGGCCTTTGTCCTTCTTTGTATTCTTTTAATATATTTGGTAATTCTAGCAATCGACCGACTGATTGTTTTTCCTGTAATAGTTGTAGAAATTCTTGGAGAATATCTTCATTTTGTCCTCCATTGTTTTGCTTAAAGAATCTGATAGCTTCCTTCATAATTTGTTCTTCTTTATCAGGATTTGGAAAGAAGCTATCCTTTCGTTTCTATTGGTCGTGTAATGTGGCACTGTTAAGCTCTCATCCTACTCTAGATCTTGTGATAACATTTAAGTTCTTTGAATTCAATACTTCTTCTTTTGATACTGCATGTAGAAGATTTACATTTTTTCTAGTCATAATTTTGTCTAGTACTATCGGGCACTCTTCTAATGAGTGGTCACTGACGCCACATATATTGCAAAATTTCAAATCAATTCTATCTTTCATTGGGCAATCTGAACTGATGTGGTCATCTTTCCAACAGTTGTAGCAGTATGGTCATCCTCGACCTCAACCACCAAATCGACCACGGCCTCCTCGACCATAGTAGTCATCTCTTCGACCGTAATTGTTAGCTTCGTCGGTGACTTCTGTGTGGTAGATCGTTTGTACACTGGTTTGGTTTCGTGCGTTGAAGTAGCATTCCAATGTTTTGTGATTAGAAGCTTCGTAGATGTGACACCACTTAGTGTTTTTCAAATTATGTGGACAATCTTGTACATTTTGATCAGCCAGACCCTCGCATATGTTACAATATTACTGAGCTTGTACTCTATGTGCATCTGTTGTTGTTGGTGGTTGATCATTGAGGCTACACGTTTCTTTCGTATGTCCTTCTTCGCAGCATGAAGTGCACCAAAGTTCATTTCTTCTTATGCACAGATTCTTTATCGTTTGTTGTAAATGCTCTATTTTTTCTTCAAGTCTTCCAGTCGATGCAACAGTCGATGACCCGTCGTCGTCAATCTCGACGCGTTATGCCTTTTGTAACGCATCTTCGCAAGTGGTTATTTCGTACAAGCGTAATGGTGAGCGGATTCATTGTAATAAACCAGCGACGTACCATTGAACTAGCAAGATTTGATCGATTGTTGTCAGAATTTGGGTCAAAAGATCTTTGAATCTTTTATCATACTCCCGTACCGACTCACCTGGTCGTTGTTTTATTTCCTTTAACTTTTGGTCAGCCAAGTGTCACATCTTGGACTTTGAAAAACGATAGAAAACTATCTTTTATGTCCGACTTTTTCCGGTTCTGATTTTCTATATAGTTCATCAACCATGTCAAGGCACAATGTCGAAGGGCGGCTCTGAATTGTGCCATATGTTTGTCTTCGTTGGTGATGTCTGCGGCATCCCAAAATTTCTCGCACGCGAACCAGTGTCTTTTTGGGTCCTCATCTCCCTTGTACAGGGGTATGTGGTTAAACCCCATCTTTATTGTCTTTTTATAGGGATTTGCTTTCTGTGGTGTTTGAGTTACCACACTTTTCGACTGAGTTGTCGAAACCTGGGTCGAGTTTTTTGTGTTGTTTTTTCTATTGGTTGATCTTTTATTGGGTGGTACTCGAGAAATAACTGTCTTGTTGACTGCACTAAGTATTTCTTCGGTTTGAGAACTTTGATCTTTATAATCGACTAAGCGTCGTTCCAATGGTTGTGTCATTTCACGACTGTAACTACTTTCTTCTCTTGATAATAGATTTGGTAGGGGGGTCGAGTCAATGAGATCCTTAATTTGGATGAGCATGTTGTCGGTTTCATTTCTTTCTGGCTCAACAATGAGCGCATCTCGTAGGTTTCCATGCTCATCAGTTCTATACCAGAACCTTGCAGATTGGTCATCAGAAGTCGTTGTTGGAGGAATTCATTTATCGACAGGCTAGTTTCTAGCGTCGGGGAAGTGCGTATCGTTGGTCCTGAGTCTTCGTAATCTATGCTTTCAAGTTGGTCTTCTGGTTGATAGGCATTCAGTATATCCTCTATCAACTCTACATCTTGTCTTTTTTCTAGGGTCACCACGGCTGTTATTATTGCTAGCTCTAGTCGATTCATTTCAGACTCAAACTGCTCACGCGCTCTGTCAGGTTGACCCTCCTCGACCATCTTTCTATTCGACTTTTGACTATTCCACACGTTACAAAGTTCTTCCCTTTTCTTTTGCCTTTTATCTCGCTCTAATCTCTAGATATCAGTGGATTGCTTGTATGCTTGCTTACCTCTCGACGACATTTATGCTTCAGTAATCAAAACTCTCGGTATGCTTTTCTTGTCGCATCTCACAAATTCGACCGACCCCCCATCGTTGCCCCGACTTACTCGGAGTCTGTACTACTGGCCATGATTATTTATTCAAAAAATAATCCCAAGCTTGTCTTGTGTCTTTGCACTTTGCGTCGTGAAATCCTTCCCACTCTTCGTCCCTCTCTTGATAGTTACTATTTGGTAACGGTGTGCCTAGTCGAGGTCGGTATTGAACGATGTCACCGACTCCCTTGTCAAAGTCGGTATTGAACAATGTCAACGACGCCCTTGTCGAGGAGGAATTTATGGAGCAATGTCGAAACAGTACACAAGAATCCGTCATGCAATTCGGTGTAAGAAAATTTATTTTATTCTATCTAGAGATGTTCGATCTTCGACGGCTTGCTCTGAAATATAGTCTTCAACAACTCTCTCGAACCAGTCGTGCAAATTTGTTCGTCCTCCGTTTGTAAGCTCGAGGCCAAGTTTCTCGTTGGTTGTCAAATTATGCATTACCCGACTTGTTGATGTACTAAAATAGCGCTTCTGGGACGGCTTCTAAAAATCTTTCGTGGCTTTCTAAAAAGAACCTTGCTCTTGCTTCTGCAAGTGAAAGATTGTTTCTTCTGGTGTAATTTTTAATGTAATTCTCAGTCTTGCGCTCCCACCATTCACGTATGCTTGCAGGGTTAACATTTATATATACTTCTGCATGCCCAGGTTCATAACTACCGGCAACGGAACTAATGTTGTAGTCTAGGGGAAAGTATGGAGAGTTACCAGTAGTCCTTACATAAGCAGCATAGAAGATACACACATATAGATATAGGCAAAGACATACATAAGTAGTGAAATCCCAAAGATTTGTATGTATTAAAGGATATAGCAATGTAGTACAATGTATACAATCTCTCACACATAGCTATCAAAGTCTCTCTATGCTTGTACATTTATTAACCTATATGTTTAGTTACCAATCAATTGTAACAACTTAACTGCCTGGATCGGTCGGTTAGAAGATACTTTGCCCGACTTACATTTCTGACTACCACAGTCGACCGACTATTTCTAGTCGACTAGCAGGTCTAGTCGACAAAGTCAACTAGCCCCTACAACAGTGTTTATAAACCCACTACCATCTTGTATTTGAGCTTTCTTCTGATCTAGGCTCTCTCAAGTGCATCTATGTTGGGTACTTACATACCCACACTCCTATTGTATTTGAGCATTCTCAATTGTGTTCGAGATCTTTTAAGATATATGGAGTTGGGTCTTCCTACTCTCGTTTCAACTACCATTGATCTTATTAGAGTTGGGTACTCTCATCTCTTCTCTTTTACAAAATGTTCCTCTAACAGCTCTTCAGATGGGCAAATCTATAGCACTATTCTTCCAGTAGATGTGCAGTATGGTCGAGATGTGTCTTCCGACCCTCCTCAATTGGATGAGCAAGCCAGTGACAATATTTTCTAGCAAATGAACATTTCAATGGAAACATTCTTTCAACAGAGAGCAATTTAGTGATCACAAACCTCTCAGGGATGAGCGATGCAGAGTTGATCCCTATACATGGTGTTTCTTCCAACACTTCTTTATCGGACATGTAGTTCGGTACTACAGTATCCCAAATGATGAGCAGATTGGTGGCAGCATTCTTCCAAGAGATTATTGGGTCCACCTTTGAATTGAGTTGATCCATCACAAACCCACTCGTTCAATAACGTAGTCTCCTAGATGATGAGCAGTTTGGTGGGAGCATTCTTCAGATGGACTATTGGGTCCACCTCTGTATTGAGTTGGCGAGTCCATTATCGATTTGTTAAGGTTGCGCACCTATTACAATCAGTGGGCATCTTGATGGAAAGGCTCCCCCCATTTATGTACTCCCTGGATGCCTCTAGTCATCTCTTGTCGAACAACCAAGAGTTCAACAGGATCATTAGAGAAAACATTTACAGACAGTACATTCAGGTCACCTGAGTAGATCCACCACACGAGCTCAAACCCAAGATGGTCTTCTATACAGAGCATTACATGGAGATGAGAAATGGCCTCATTGTCAAACCAGCCTATACACTTTGCCACTGGATGCACACCCTCAAGATCCCTCTCTATCGGTTCCAAATTGGTTCTCATTACCTAATGGAAGCCAATCACCATAGGATACCAAGCTTGGTTTGTCGACTCTGCCACCTATAGGAGACAAAGACAAAGGAGAATTTCATTTTTCGATGCCCCCTCTATTATGAGATCCAAGTCAATACCACTGCCTTTTCAACGAATCCCAAAACTCCCTCTCCATCTTCTTCAAATATCTAGATCAATGGTGCTTGGTTTTATACATGATCCAAGCTTCGATTGACTACACTCAGACCATCCCCACCATAAAACACTACTAGGACGATCACCTCCTTCTTCCCGGTGCTCACAACTAGAGGCACCAAGAGGTAGACAGAGAGCAATTGCACTTCAACTTCCAGATCAGTGAGATCTTGAGAAGACCCTTGACCTCCGCCCATATGACCCTTTCAACAGTGTCAAGTTCAGGCCCAAGACAGTTCTTTCATTCATAGAGGACACCCTTCTTTCCTCTCATTTAGATCTTAGTAGAGAGAGGCCTCTTCCAAGCTGTACCCAAACTTTCCAGTGCTTTTGGATCTTCCAATTCACCCGGATAGTCTCCCATCAAGAGTTTCTTCACTTCAACCTCGGATGGTAGGAGAGATCCAATTGCTGTGAGTACAGATTAGGAAGTTGGCAACTTCTCCTCATCATCAACAAGCGATGGCTCCTCTAGAACTTGAACACATTGTCTAGGCACCTTCAGTCAAGACAATTTTCTCGATTCTCGAGTTATTTAGAGGGATCCTTTCTTCTCTGGGACTCCCAGTTTTGTATCTTTTTATTTCTTAGACAATAGACTTTATATTCTAGGTCTTTGACCTCAAAGGTTAGATATACGTTTATAGGAGTTTCACTTGCACTCCCACTATGTATTGTGTCTAATGTACCTAGCAATCCCTTTGACCTATGTAAGGTCACTTGTTGGAAATCATCAAAATTATTTTATCTTATTTCATCTTCTTCCAACTACCACTGACACTACATTGAGTTAGCTATGCCCACTCACTTTTGTGCCTTCTCTCTCATGCATTTAGCCTCTTTATAGCACTCCTGTATCAAATGCGCAAATCAAAGATCAGATTCCCCCATATGATGAGCAATTTTGGTGTGGAATTTCTTCAACAGTTGAACAATTCCATGATGAAGATGGTTGGGTATTCATAAACTCTTCCACCTTTGTATTGAGTTGGGTTATCACAAACCCACCCTCTCTTATTATAGCTATATTTGTCCCTCTATTTAGTTGGGTATGCCTACTCCTTCTTTTGTACTTGTCATCTTTCTCCATTACCCTGTGCTCAAATTAAGAGGGTGTTGAAATGATAGTAATCTTCACTTGTGGTAATTTGATATTATGACTAAGCACCCCCATTATTGTATTACTAGGTTATGGTTTAATCCTGACATAGTCAACATTATTTTATATTATTCTAGCTGGCCAAGGCCAACCTAGGCATTTATCTTTCATACTATCATATTGATTATTTTGCCTAAAGGCACCATATCTCTTGTTTTCTTGTTCATGGGTTCACTTCTCTGTATGTGATATTGTTGTTCAAGGTTTATGTTGGATTAGGGTTTGTTGAAGTGTTCACCCTAGATCCACTATCTCTTTATCATTCCAACAAAAGGATGTGCTATCAAGGGCTTAGTGTGCAATGCATTGATGTTAAACTGGATGTTGAGCAAGCAAAAAACAAACAATCTCCAAAAGATGACATAGAATATGGCATTGTCAAAGTTGAAAGAATTTGACAAAGTTGTAGGCAAGTGTTGAAGATCCACTAAGTGCTCCAAATAAACCAAAGACCTATTCTCCAACCAAAACATGTGTTGATACGACATCCCATTATAAAAGGCACACAAATGAAGGAAGCAAAAGGGATTGCCATCATAATTGTCAAGAGAACTTAAAGTGTTGAAGATGAAAATATCAGCACAACTACTCTAGAAGGCAAAAAATTGATAGTGCTCAATGAGAATGCTTCAAGCAGACCAAGAATTCTGCAAAATTTGAAAGGAATCAAGGATAGCTAACCAACCTCTCATGCAAAAGAGTCAAAAACTCATCAAATTCTCTAAGCAACAGATGAGCCAAAATGCATGCATACAAGAAAGCAACAAAAAAATCTTCTATCATGATTCGTTGGAATTGAAGAGGATTCATCGCAAAGGCCATTGACAATAATCATCATAAGTGACCCAGAAAAAGAGTGGTGTTGGTGTAGAAAGTTGGAAGCAAACACCACTGTTATTAGGATGGTTGAGTATATTGAAACTAAAGAAGATCTGATGTAGAGGTACAAAAGGCAAAACCCAGCCAACAATCAACACAAGTTATCCAAGAGCAACATGGTGCCAGCATCAAACAAAATTTGGACGAGTGCTTCATGAAAGAGAAGCAAACACTAATTTATCAAGATAGTTGAATGTGTTGAGTTGAAGAAGATCAGATGTAGATGCACAAAAAAGGAAAAATTCTAACAACAATAAATGTAAGTGCTCCAAGCAAAAAACGTTGCTAGCGTAAACAAAGCTAGACAAGGTGCTTCATGAAAACAAAGCAAACACCAAACAATGCCATCACTGAGATAAAACTCCAAAGAAGTAAAGGGTTGTTGTGTACAACAGTTATTTTGCAAACCCTACATTTGTATTGTGGAGCAAACACATGTATTAGATGCATTTAAAGTTCAAGCAAGCAACCTCTCCATGTGGCCATCATGTAGAAGGTCACCAAGTTGTCTCTAACGCTCCAAGGAAGAATGTCAATCAAGCATCCATATGTGGTCTAGCAACTAATGAGTAAGCCACCTCCAATGTGCAAGACCATCACAAATCAAACAAGGGATAACCATACACCATGCACCCCACATCTCATGAAGCACCCCAAACATGGTGTAAACATTTTTGGAATAACCCTGAAAGTTGACACTCCCTCTTTACAAGAAAAGTGTTTTGATCAACACCAGTCAACTCTCTTAGAAACTCAACTAAACCTGCAAACTACAAATCTAAACCTACTACAGCCTTGTAATTAACCACTATCATCTAAAAAGGAACTATCATCCATCCATCACATCAAACCTCCTCAAAACAATCGGTAGGCTCACAAGTGGAAGAAGCCAATGCAACATGGCTAGAGTATCTCCTAGGAGGTATCGCCCTCACTGAAGATCTAGGCACTACTACTTGCTCTTGTGCCTTTGGTAGAAGGTGAGGGCATATCCACGCCCAATCTCACCTCAATCTTCCTCTGAATCTGACTCATCTCGAGTCTTTGAATCGGTCTTTGGAACAACAACCTCCTCATTTCCTTCAATCATTGAAGGAGAATCTTGTGAACTCGAAGATCTCACATTCTCATCGAACTTCACATCTTTGCTTATCATTGTCTTTTATTGCACTAGAATGTAGACCTTGTAAGCTTTTGAAGTCTCACTGTATCCAACAACACAAGATGCTATCACTTCATCTCATACCTCCAAAAGTGAATTTGAAGGAGCATAACTCTGGATCATCAGTGGCTTGCCAAACTCCAACATCCCTCAAGTCAACATAACGGCCCAAAAGTATCAACAACATGTGATCATGGGTATCGTTCCCATGCACCTCAAAACCTCTAGCAACTGAAGCAACATCCTCAATAAGATCAACTCCCTCTTTCGAAGAGAATCTTGAAGCAAGAGTATCATCAATATCAACTCTCTCTGCCTGAGAGTACTCTAAAACACTCCCATAAATTGCAAGCTTGGAATCAATCCCTGATTCTACAATAGGTTTTGAACCTATCTCCATAGCATCTTGCCACACATGCTCTACATGTGCCTCCTCAAGTCTAGAAGGCTGATCCAATTTCTCATTGAAATATAGAAGTGCCATAGGATTAGCAAGCAGCCTGTAAAGGCCACTATCTCCCACCCCTCTAGCCAAAGTTCTCGAACTCGCTAGATTACAATCACTAATGTGCAATATTGTCCATCAAATGCCATTTTACATTGATGATCTGCAATATAAGAAATTGAAAGAAGATTCTTTTTTAAACCAGGAACAAACAAAACATCACTCAACTCAACAACATCACCTGATGCAGGGATGATTTTAAGGATGGAAATTTATTTTAAAATGTAGAAACCTTGGCGAATCTTACTGATCCTTCATACGCCAACTATAAATAAATGGAGATATTTTTGTAAAAATATTCAAATTTCTAAGGATTTTATATAGTTTTTATAACATTTTGGCGATTTTTAAGGGAAAATAATTTTATCCTATAGAATTTGGGCGAATCATTTTTAAAATAGCGAATCTCGTTTTTGGAAAAACCATGGAAAATTAGCCCATGAGCAAAATTTAGCCCCTAAAATCATCCCTGTCCTGATGGCATCTAGCAGGAAATGGAGCCAACTCATCTCACAGGATAATAGCATCATCACCAAGCTCCACACTCATGCCTCCCTCTTGCTTCTAAAGTATGCTAAAGAGTGACCTATCATAAGTCATATGTCTTGAAGCTCCACTATCCACATACCATGCAACACTAGACACAGTGTTAGAAGACAAACAAGAGACCATGGAGAAGGTGGTTTCAAACTAAGAGGAATCCTCCTCTAAACTAAGAGGAATCCTCCCCAAACTAATAGGAATAGCGTTAGTATGGCCCCAAGGTTGGGTATTGTGCTTGCAAATAACTTAATTTGTTGGTTTTTTTTTTAAAATAGGTTTTGGTGGTCCCTAGTCGCTCTGTACAAAACCGGTCGGTTTGGTGCTTTAAGGTCGGTTCCGTACGGAACCAGCCAAAATGGTTTGAAACCTTGGACCAGACCAAAATGGCCCTAAAACCAGTCATACCAACCAGTTTTGCCAGTTCCAGTTCGGTTCTGATAACACTAGCTTGGAGAACGCCCTACAATGAAGGAGAAGCATTTGGCATTCTAGAGGAGGGCATTAAGCCCTAGATAGAATGGGGTTACTTGGATTGCTTATATGGAGGCTTGTACTTGACTTATGCTAACTTGGGTAGAGGGAGTGGACATGTAGGTGGGTGGACCCGAAGATGGCATGTGGGGTTACTTGGATTGCTTATATGGAGGCTTGTACTTGACTTATGTTAACTTGGGTTGAGGGAGTGRACATGTAGGTGGGTGGACCCGAAGATGGCACATTGACTTGGAGAGGCATTGGAGCATTAGAGCCCTTGGAGGAAGAGTGTTGGACCTTGGATGAGGAGCACTCTCGTCTTGGAGACTTGCTTGTGGATTATCATCACCTTGGAGCTTGACATGTGTCACTTATAAGAGAAGCGCTTAACATGTGTGGGCCTACTTGTTTGTAATCGGTTGCTTGTAAGGGTTTAGGCCCACTTTTGTAGTGTTGGCCTCCCTTTCCTCGCATATATAGAGAGGAAGGTAAGAGTCCTTTCATTTGTACCATCATCATCATCTTGTGCTTAGAGATGTGAGGAGAAGAGCGCTTTAGTCTCTCGCTTGAAGATTCTTCTTTGTACTTTATCTCTCTTGTCTTAAGGTGTTGGGGTTTCTTAACACAATGTTTAATAGAGTAGTGGTGAACAATTTTAGGTAATGAATTGGTAGAACAGATCAATAGACAAAATTTTGAAGTCTAGGGTTAGGGTTTCTACCCTAAGTAGGCAAGAAGTTAGGGTTTGGTGATAAACCCTAGTGTTTTACTTGTTGGAGAAGAAGAGGGGAAAGGAGAAATCTTGCTTGGAGCTACGAAGGCTTGCTAGTGTTGATGCTATGAAAGATCTTTGGCGAAGCTAGGGTTTTTCATGTTTTTCCCTAGCTAGGGTTTTGGAGAGCTTGGAGGGTTGTACCAGCTTATCTTAAGCTGAGTGTGTATTTGAACTTCATCTCTTATATATATATATGAAGTTTTCAACTGTCTAAAATTGTCTTGTTGCATATTTAATTTTTAGCTATCATTGTCTTCATCGTTTGGTAACTTCTTGTTGATTTGACATAAGTTAAGGCTGAAGTTATTAAGAGTGTTAACATTGATATTGAAGATATAAGGGCAGATTTATTCTAATTACAGTTGTCATAAAGTGAATTTCAGATCTAGGTTATGCATGATAAGATTGTCCTAGAGAGCTGAAACGTGTTGGCACACATTTGGTATATTTTCTCTTGGATTGCCTTGTTGACTGGGGTTGAAAAGAAGTGAAATATTTTCTATTGTTTGCTACTGTAAATTATATTTCAGATCAGCCCTAAGGTTGTAAATTCACAAGGACTAGATCCGGGAAACCTCTAGAAAAGAGGTGAAATTTCCAAATTTGCATTTAAGTATCAAAAGTAGAAATTTCTACATCCTTCAATAAGAGTTTGGCTTATGAACCAGAGTCAAATAGAGCATCCACCTTGGTCTCAATGACCAATATCTTGATATGGAAGAGTCTGATCATCTCCTTTGCTTGACTCTCATAGAGGCTTCTTATGTTCACCTCCCTCTGCATTGTAGTGCAGTCAGTGTTCTCGTCTACATCTAAGCAACGTTCTACCTAGTTCCTCGAATCCATGCTTACCATGTTCTTCTTTTTGGAATCCTTCTTGCAGTTCCTTGGATTCAACTCGACATGTAGCTTCCAACACTTGTATTTGGTATGATCACCAATGCCATAGTGGTTGTTTGGATCCTCACACTAGTGTGCAATGGCACTAGTCTTCTTCCCCTTTCTTTTCCAATTCTTCTTTCCCTCAAAAGCACCCTATTAATATGTTTTCTAGGAACCACTTGGTTGTCCTTTCTTCTTGTCCATCTCCAAAGATTGTGTTTGCACACAGGGTTCATCAATGGTCTTAGGTTTAAAGAGCATCACTTGCCTCCTTAAATGACTTTGTAGACCACCCAATTGCTTGAGGACTACATTTGATTTTTTTAGAGATATTTCCAACTAAATGGCTTGTTTTATAAACTCGTTAGTGTACTATTGAAAACTTTGCCCTTGTTTCTATCAATGGTAATGCCAACAAATCCACTGGTTCTCTTCGTGCACAATAGGGTAAAACTTGTTAATTTTACTTATCTCAGCACATGAAATTATAGCCAGTAATTTACTAAACACAGAAATATATGCTGACTGATATAAATCTAGAAATTACGCTAATAACCTACAGCTGAGATATAAAACAGCAAAATGATAGCGGAAGCATTCACAACCAAGCACATAAATTGAACAAAACACCAGATGTTACCCTAGAAACCCCAGTGTGGGGAAAACCAGCTAAGAGGGGGCTTTATTGTGGGCGTCCAAGAGAAATTTCAGTAGCAGAAAAAATGGAAATTTCTTACAGAAATTTCCAGCAACCTTTTTCACTCCTCAGCTAAAAACGGCCCAGCAAAACTACTGTACAGCCCAGGTACAATGCGCCCAGTACTGCCCAGCAAGTGTACGGCCTTAGTACGGCCCGTACTATTTCAGCCCAGTACAGCCTGCACAGCAGCTGGATGGTACGGCCTGTGTATGGCCTGGCTGGCTGAAGTATTTTGGCCCAGATTTGGCTTGCTTCTACCTGAAGAATGCCCAGAAATCAACCTATAGAATGCTGCTATCTTGGACCTGAGTTCGGCCTCCTTGGCTGCCCAAAATGGTCCTGATCTGACCTCCACTGGCTGCTCCAAACTAGCCCAGAACTCGCCCTCTGCCTCAGCTGCTAGCACACTGCCTTCTCTTGCCCAAGCGCCCGTCTTACTCTCACTTGCTCAACCTCACAAATGAGAATAGTGAGTGTCCTCTCACCCTCAGCCTATTTTATCTCCTTAGTAGCCCCCCATTCAACTTGAGATGTGTGCCAAGGCTTGGCCTCAATGGCTGAGATTTGGGGCTGCTGGACCCCACTCTCCACTAGGTGGTGCGCCCCCCTTTGGACAGGGTCCCACACTCCACCAGCAACCACCTTCGGAGATGTGCCCTCTCTCCTTGGGCCCCACATTCCACTCAAGGGTGAAATAATGCTGCAAGCCTAGGTGTCAATTTTAGGTGTCCATCAACATGCCTAGGACACATGGGCCTATGCTGAGACACCTCATGAGCTAAAACTAACAAAACTAGGACTTGATGTGTATGTTAAACACCTCCCACATAATTATTGGTGGATCACCCTCCAATCTAAGTGTCTCTATATAGATTTCCACCAAGTTTGAGCTTGGCCCTCTATCTTTAGTGGGGAAAATGATATCTTTTGCTCTTATCCTATGTTATGCACACTGAAGAATTCTAACTGCTACAACCATCACTTCAACATCACAGCATCGATCTCACCTTGATAGGGTTTGATGTCCACTTTCACTTCCACTTTCAATAAAGATTGGGAAGATGTGATGCTAGAACTTGGCCTCTCTTTCTCTAGCTCCTTCTTTGGCTCTTCTTCATCGTCAGGTTTCTCATTACAGCCAACATCCTCATTAGAGTTGTCGAGCTCCCTAAAAGGTCCAAATTTACTCTTTAGCGGTGACAATAATATTGCCATACACCAAGAATGTCAAAGACCTGCGCTTTGAGTCTTGCAAATCCGTCCTTCATGTCATCCTTTGGGAAGTTGTTGTACACATCCACCATGGCTAGGGTTTTGAGATTACTTTCGTTAAGTCAATCTCTAGATCCTACAATATTCCACAGAAATCCAAAGAAAACTGCTTTGATACCAATATTATTTGTAAATTATCGTGGATATTCCACTAACATTTCGTCACAACAGATCTTAAAATGCTACTACAAATCTCATGAAGTTATACTCATGCAATGATTACTTATGATTAAGATGTAATATTAAAATCATATCGCTCAAAATATTGAAATACACTGAGAACATAAGAAAAAAACTATAGTGGTAAGAAAAGAGAACACCATTAACACATTCAACACAATATGTAACCTGGGAAACCCGATGTGGGAAAATTTGTTAGGATATTTTAGGAGTTAGTTAAGATCAACTTGATCTAATGTGTCTTTAGGTAAAAATGTGTTTCTTTAGTATGCATTTGTAGTTATATAATCCGACGATCACAATATGTTCTAGACATGAAGTGATCCGACAGCTCATATTTCTCCTCGATACTCATATTTCTCCTCAATACTAACAGCTATTGATCCATGGCTTAACACCCGATTGGTCCCGTTATCACAAAATTTAGCACTTGTGCAAAGACTTCACAAGATGCTAAATTTGTGTAACAATTGGAAGTAATTGCCACCATCACCTAGGCAAGTACTTCCCTCGTTTTAGTGATGGATGAGGATCCAACACAAGGGAGGCTTCCCTTGCAACCTCAAGGGATCCTATAGCAAGATAAAGGCAAGTCTACAGCCCCCTATCTTGGTCACTTGGTGAGATAGGCTAGGTCTAGGAGAGAGGGCAAAGTTAGGATGAGTTTAGACAAGGTAATTAATCATGTGTGTATGTGAGAAGTGTTCCAATGCATTCAATGACAAATACCAAGTCCAAGGAAAGAAGAATAAGCCCCTGAGCACTAGCTATCAAAAATAAAATAAACTTGCAGTAAGGAATAGTAAACTTCAGCATATGACAGTTTTACAACAGCAATGGTATAACAGCTTTAAATCAGCAATTAATGGATGAAAATATGTCTAATAACAATGAAAACATTTGTAAACTATCCACCAATGATTGCATGAAGTTAAGAGCATGGAATTATGTTAGTTATCAGCAATATGCTCAAGCCCTAATGGCTGTAGCAAACATTTACAACAGCAGCAAGTTAGCAGTCCTAAAATCAGCAAATACTTATCAGAAGAAATGCCAATTAGTGTGTGGAATGTGTATGAGATCTTAGACAGTGATTGTATGCATGTGATATCATGAGATTGGGCTAATTACCCGCAATATGCTCAAGCCTTAGTGGCTGTAACAACATTTACAATAGCAGCAAGTAAATGGCTTAGAATGCAAAGCATTGAGTTGAAAAGAGCATGAAAATACAATAAAGCACCTAAACTAACAAGTCACTTTGAGAGAGAAGGTGAAAATTAAGGTTTTATCTCACTCGTGATTAAAAGACTAGTGCCGTTTTCAATTCTTGGGCAAATGGAGTCAAGCAACACCTTAAATTGGAAGTTAGATAGCCAAGAAGGCATTGAAGTTTGAAACCCTAGGACTATACCCTCATAGACCTAGGATTAAACCTCACAAAGACTAACCCTAGAGTGTATACCCTCATAAACCCTAGTGTCGTCTCCTTCTAGCTTGAAAATCTAAGTGAACTAGGTCAAACCTAGGTTTATCCCCTTATAAACCCTAGGTCTTGAACTAGCTAAGACAAACCCTAGTGGGATAAACAATCTTAACCCCTAGACTAGGCCTTAAATGCTTCAACAAATTAAGATGAATGAAGATAAGAAGGGGGGTAAACAATCTTAATTCCTCCTAGGGTTTCTAGCAAAATGAACCTAACATACAAGGTAACATGCAACGATTAACCATCTAGTAGAACATCCACCATAATATACCATGAACAAGCACTTAAACTTGAAGAAGAACACTTACTAAACCAGGTTGCTATGCATGAAGAAACCCTAGCTCAAAGATCATCCACCAAAACAAGAGAAAACATCCACAAGATCATCCTCCAAAAGGTGCTTATAAGTACTCCATAGTGGAAAAGAAGAAATGAGAGCAAATAGAAGTGTTTCTCACAAGTGGTGAGCTGTGATTTACAAATGAGGTAGCACTAGCCTTTAAATATGAGGCAACTATTGATGATTGCAGCTTCATGAGACATTCTCCAGATCGTACTCCTCTGGACTGAGTTGAGATGATCTATGAGAACAACTATGTGATAGGTGAGTCGTACTCCTCTGGACTGAGTTGAGATGACTTGTGTTGGTCTCTTGTCATGCTCCTTTGGACTGAGTTGAGATGACTTGAGATGGTCTCCTGTCGTACTCCTATGGACTTAGTTGAGTTGGCTTGAGATGGCTCTCCAGTTCGTACTCCTATGGATTTAGTTGAGTTGATCTGTTTGAGAGTGACGTCCCTTGTGGTTGAGCACATGTGGACTTGTCCCTAGTGGCAGAGCACTAGAGGATGTGTGTGAGACCCCTTGCTATATTGTCAAAGAGTAAGACTATTGTAAAACCCTAAATTGTATTGAGAAGTGTACAAGTCGGCCCTACTTTGTAAAGACAATTAATATTATGCAAAAGACTAATTATATTATTGAGTTATACAAGTCGGCCCTATTGTGCCAATAGACATATCTATTCATTGAGTTAGGTCATGTTTATATTAGAGAAATACATCCCCATTGTGGATCATATCTCATTCACTCAACGCATTCACTTGGAGAGCTGAAATTTGGTGCGAACTTCTTATGCGCTATCCTTCTTGGTCATAGAGCACCCTATTGTGTGCACTAGGTTTTTCTGTGGAGAGGGTTCTTCTCTTGGCAATATAGTAAAGGGTTGTTGGGTTTTTCCCTTGGTTGAGAAGGGTTTTCCCAGGATAACTTCTTGTGTCTTGTGTATGATTATTCTTCTTGTGATCTTGGTTTACTGCAGCTATTGTGTTGTTGCATTGTTTATGGTTCAAGTTCATGCTAAATTGAAAAGAAACTACATGTGCTTGAGTCACCATTAAAAATT
>JZKD02S2131435.1:5776-19535 GCA_000966675.3 Picea glauca | reverse complement strand
TGTTATATAGTTTAGTGTTCTATCTCTTTTACATACAACACGGAACATTAAAAAATCACATATGTAAACAAGATCCAAAAGGATTGTATGTACCATTTCTTCTCGTAAGTTTTGGTTTGAATAAATTTTTCATTCGAGGAGGATTTAACACTATCATTTTTATTATGCGGAATTCTAAGGGTCAAAGAGGTTAAGTTTCTGATTCATAATTTTTAATCATACTTCACAGTAAACACAAAGAATATGTATGTTTTGTTTTGCAGTTTTAGGGTTATGCTCTTTTATTCTTCCATGGATCAATTAACAGCAATAAGAGTCACATGGAAGTAATTTGATGATTTTAAGAATTAAACCAATTTTATTTCTATAAAATCTAGTTGTTTATCCCACATATAAAAAGGAAAACTACTTTTCATAGGAATGATGGGAGTGAATCATTTCTTAAGTTGTGGGTTATAGGTTAGATATAATCCTTTCATATCTTTGCACATAACTAAAATTAGATTCCAAAAAGATAAAGAAACATACATTTCAATAATTAAGATTTAATGTAATGCTAATTGGGTTTAATTTGGGTGGTTAGGAGGAATGTTTTTATCTTTCCTACTCGGGTTTAATTCTCGCAAGTCACATGTTGAGCTCATAACAAGTATATTGTTGTAATGAATTTGAGAGCCATGTTGTTGACTGGTCTTGTGTCGTGAACCCTCTAAATGAGTGGTAAATGAGTGGAAGTACTCAAGTATTGGAGAGTTTTCTTGAGCTTCTGGGAAAAAAAAAAGTTTAATGTAATTGTTCCTCTTTTTATTTTTCACATAAATCCTAGATTGGTAAGGACTTAAAACTCGAGAGCATTAAATACAATTTAGATGCATTTGTATCTTCTTCATGCAAGGAAATAAAAGGGAATCACTATCTCAAATACTCTCTAGAAGTCCACGGGGTTCAAAATTCTAAAAAACCAAGCTTTCCTTCCTACTATATAGAAATTGTGTTGCTTTACAACTTCTCTGGTTAATAATATATATCTACATTGTATACAGTGAAAATTCAAATAAATAACACCCACTGCACACACAAATTCCATAAAAATTGAAAAACATGTGGGTGCACTTGCTTCTTCATTTTCCTGTGTGGGAGGGTGAGTTTGGGGAAGAACATTTAAGGCAACATCGAAGGCCACTTTAGCAACATCTGAGGATCTCAAATACTCTCTAGAGGTTATATAAAGTTCAAAATTCTTAAAACCAAGCTTTTCTTACCAATTCCATAGTTAATAATGCACACACAAATTACATACAAATTGAAAAACATGTGGGTGCACTTGCTTCTTCATTTCTTCATTTCTTGTGTGGGGGGGTGAGCTTGGGAAAGAACATTTAAGGAAACATCTGCGGCCAATTTCAACTTTGGTTTTTGGCCTTAAGGATGCTTAAGGCTACTTAAGTCTCTACCTTCCATTCCAATATGTGTTGGATTTGAGCTTGCATGTCCTGGTTGGTTGTGGGGGTTCCAATATTGTTCATGCTCGCAGATGAATGAGGGAGGCCTTCTTATTATGTACCAAGAGCCTTACATGATTCCCCAAGGTGACAGCTTGGTATGGTGTATGCTCACATTGCCAAATCCCCTTGTGGAGATCTTTCATCTATGCATGCAAGCAACACTTACAAACATGATACACGATAGTTTGAGTGGGGGGGATTGGA
This sequence comes from Picea glauca, assembly GCA_000966675.3. Classification (NCBI taxonomy): domain Eukaryota; kingdom Viridiplantae; phylum Streptophyta; class Pinopsida; order Pinales; family Pinaceae; genus Picea; species Picea glauca. The sequence goes on along the minus strand of JZKD02S2131435.1, from coordinate 17,826 downwards.
GAACCCAACCCAAAATAATAGACTAGATTTCCTATCAATTGAAGATATTATTACAATACACCGATCTAACATCATTTCTAGTATTATCATGTAGTCTATTTTTTCCCCAAAAATTTCAAGTATGGATGATGTTATACATGACATTTTTTGGGGTGTCATCTTTTGCATTGGAACAAGAGTGTTCAACATCATGTTTTTCGGTGCATGCTCTTGTTGACATCATTGTAGCATTGGTGTGGATGTCATTAAACCTTGTCTAACCTCTTTGGTGCATCAAGCATGCTCCAGAAAAAACATGATTGGCATTGCATCTACTTTGTTGTGGCAACAAAATCATGTTCTTTGCATCATATCAATGTTGTAGGATCCAATTTTTGTGTTGAACCTACATCGATATTGACTTCAACAACGTCACATTTGGTGTCATTCTACATTGTAGTTGCATCGAAATACAAATAGTTTGAGTTAGGTGAGCATCATCAACTTTTATGTCAAGTTGTGTTGTAGTAGCGTCCCACTTGCATCAATGTTGCTTCATGTTGGGTCACAGCTACATCATATTAGCTTTCAATTTGCATTGTGTTATGAAAGCAAAAAAACATGTATCCATAAACGTAATTTTGAAATTTTGAGATCAATTTCAAACCATGGAAGAAAAATCCATGTATGAAATTTTAAATTAAATCACAAAATAACCATGTAATTTCTTATCCCTGTAAATAAGTGGTACATGACCACTCCAAGGAAATGTAACTTTGCATACAACATTGCATGAAAAAATTACACATATAAAGAAATGAAATGAGAAGTTGATTATACTATTTTTGGTTTCATTTTCATCTTTGAATCATCATCATTTTCACTTTGTAAGAACATAATAAAAGAACATGAGTTTAAAAAAATAAAGAATAATAAAAGAAAAACACACAAGTTAAAAGTTTTCCACTCTCGTAAATATTATATATTTAAATTAATGAATGAGTAATTCTAACTATATATAAAGTCAAAAACAAAAGCACAATTAACAATTAATTATCAGGGGCGTGCCCTAGAAACTTCCAACATTCTTTCATAACCATTCCTCCAAGTGTACTTATTTTCCTTTGGCTCTCACTATAATTGTTTAATTATATGTAATAAAATAAATCCATATTTATATTGACATATACTAATATATTGTATTAGCATACTAAATGAGATTATATTGATAAACTTACAAAGCGCCCTCTAATTGAGGACCCAACTTGTTATTTTTTTGTGTCTAAGCAAGCACATACATAAGATAAGATAAGGTCGGCGAAGTTTATAAATGTTTGGCAAGTGACCACAAAAGTAGATTAGTGGTACTAAAATATTACATCAAAGAAAGATAACAAGTTAAAAGCATATCAAAATGAATAATTACAAGCATATCAAAATCCATAACTACAAGTTAAAATCTTAAGTAACTGGCAGAGTAAGAAAATACAATATTTTTTTACAATATTATTTTATATTGGTTATGTAGAAGTTAAACAATTAATAGTAAATGAGTCATAAATAAATTCTAATTGATAATGCAACTAATTATATAATGTTTATTAGCTTTGTATTTTTTTTGTGGTGTCTAAGGGTCCATTCCTTATGTGTCATTTTCTTTATGTGTCCTTCTCATCAACGATCCTCTTAGCCTCTTCCCAATACTTACTAAATTTGTTCAGAACCACATAAAATGCAGCTAACTATAAAATTCATTGATGATACATAATGAAATATAAAAGGTAAAGGACTAAAAACATGAATGACTAAAAGCAAGACAAATTCGAATATATTTCACTTGACATGGTGTCTCCTCCTCCTCAATGTCTCAGACAATCTATGAAGGGCCCATTTATCACTAAATAGTACATTTGGGGACCTTCTACGTAGATGTCATAATGTTGTTTTCTTACTAGCATTACTTATTGTAGCCCAACGTTTGTGGTATTCTTTAAACCACTCCCTGTTGATAGTGTCAAAAATTTATTGACGAAGAATTTTGCCTCTTCCAAATTTTTCCATCAACTTGTATATCATCATACTCATATGTTGATTCCTCATCTTCCACCAAGATGTGTCTTCATCTCAATTCATTGTCTTTCTACACCATGTGCTCAAACATTAATATGCACATCATAAAATGAATAAATATCATGAGAAATGTAGTAAATTGGATTCAACTACACTCTAAATTTCACTAAAAAATGGTCCATGTTGCACTGAATGCAAGCAATCCTCATTTATGTATGGTTTCACATTCTTTGTTAAACTCTTTATAAATGCTCCAATTTTATTTATCAAGATTTTCTGCAACATAAAATAGAATATAGTAAGTAATGATTAGAATTATAAATGCAACTTTTCATGAAAGAAATAAATAGTTTTTAGTAGAATTTAACAATCATAAAATATGTAATTACAACTCACCAATGAATTTTTTTGGTTGCCTTCATCGATTACTTTAGTGTTACCTTTAATTCTACCATGCTCCTCATATCTTCCCTTGTATCTAGCACCATTATTCGATCTTTGATCCCTCTCCATTGGAAGCCATATGATATGTAGATCTATTACAACGATATGATACTAAGGTAAGTACATAAAATCTATAGAACAAAATAAATGCATAATTTGGCATGAACATTGAAAATACACACACACATCACATCAACATATGCAAAGATGCTTTATTCAATGAAAGGTAATGAAAATTACCAAATTCAACCAAACTTTGGTGTAAAGATTTGAGTTGATGTCAATTGGGTTTAGCTTTGGTGGTTGGGAGGAATGTTGTTATCCTCCCCACCCAGGTTCAATCCTCGCAAGTGATATGTTGACATGTTGAGCTCTTAACGAGTATATTATTGTAATGGTTTTGAGCCCTATTGTTGATCAGCCTTGTGCCTTAAATATTCTAGGGTTTACCCTAGGTACCATCCTCAAAATGAGGGGAAGTACTTGGAGGTTTTCCTCGGGCTTTGTAACTTGGGGGGAAAAACAATATTTGAGTTGATGTGATTGCATCCTCCTTCATTTCGATAGTAACAATGTTAATGGTTTTTCCATCATGTCTCATCTACCCATTCCTGCGTATTGTTATTACCCATGTGCTTTATTACACATTATTATTATAGTGATATATCCCTATGTGGGAATTCATTCCACATTAATAAATATTGCATAGAAATTTCTAAAATAATAGGATACTTCAACTAGAAAAATATAATGTCAAAGTAAACTTATCTCTTTCATATGCATTGAAAAGAGTGTAAGAGGGTATGCATGTGGTTTGTGAAGATAACTCGAACCCTTTAGCCACTAACCCTCTAACTCCCTAACCCATTAATCAAGAAACAGTGTACCCTCTAGTCCACTATCCTCTTTAAACTCCAAATCATTCCCCCAACTTAACTAAGGAAAATAAAATGTTCTACTAACTAATCTTGTAGCTTACCAGCTATGGGAATACACATAGATTTAACCAAACTTCTATCATTAATTCAAGTGTCGCTATAGCATGCTGAAATAAATATGAATGCAGCTAATTAACTTCATACAGCAGCATGTAAAATCATTTTCATATATATAATTAATACACCGCGTAATAAACCATAAATATACCACAGAACAAGATAAAACACTTATCTTCTTAAAATAGTTGTGCAACCAATTGCTTGGAACAAATGTTCCACCCAACCATAGACTTTTTATTTCAGACCTCAAAAAAAAATCACCCCCGAGCTGGGGTTGGGAATCCACAAAAGAGGGTGTCTCTCACAGTCCACTCACAGCTCAAATATCTCACAATCCACTAGTATTCTCATACAACTATCCTGATTTCCACCAACTCTCTTCCTCTTGACCTGCCCAACCCAAGGAATGTACCCCTTCACTACTCTCAGTCCATTGGGCGTCCTGTTCATTTTTCAAGGTCTCTCTAGCATAGGTAACCATGAGCCTCACTACTAGGAACTCAAGGGAACTCACTTCTAGAAAAACTACTAGTAAAACAACAACAATCACTTGTTATTACAGTGCAACTCACATGGGAGTTCACTCTTCAGGCCTGAAAACCTGGTTCTTTTGCAAGCCTGACAACTTGCTTCTTCAATATTCAGCTCCACAAATGCTCTAGAATTTGGCCTATATTGTTGTTCCAACTCCAATGCTCTTCTTCTCTATTCTTTGTTTTTTGTTCATGCAAAAACATCACTGTAAAAATCTTTTGTTTTGCCCATACAAATTTCCTCTCTTTTCCTATTTTCTTGAATCACTCATCCTAAAACTAATTTTACTTCAGCTTCATTCTCCCAATAACTATGGGATGTGACTTCTCACACCCACCCACTTACAAGTGTTCAATGATTGGGATCTCATACACTCAACCAGAAAAAATAGAAGGTTGTCCCCAATGATAGTAAAATTCATAAATGTGAGTTTGGATTAATACCCATAAATAATTTCCCCCTTTGACCCCTCTTAGACACTCCCTTCTCTTGTGGAAAACTCAACCCCTATCTCTGTCCATGTCCCCTAGTAGTTGACACCATATTTTATTATTAAGAATCAGAAATACAATTTGCATATTACATCGCTTGGCCATAGCCACATTCATATCTACATTATGCAATAATTAAACCAGGGATCATAGCAGGGGCATTACAATACTTATCTTCCCAAACTTGTAGGTTGAACCCTATTATTGATTTTCTATAATATTCTGGTGTGATACAATCCATTGGTTATTTAGGAAATATTAAGGAAGTTAGGTATCCTAGATTGGTTGGTTCTCATAGATTATAAAGGATTTTTATTTTTGCATTGGTATCACAATTGATATACTTTCAAGAGGTGTTTTTGTATTGCCAACAAACTTTTATTTTGCATGAGAATTTTGTCCCCTAACTGCTCGAACTCTTCCTGAGTTATCATAGGAGTTTCATGAGAGCTTGCATATTCATCCTCTCAAAGATCTTTATTGTTTTGGGCTCTTGGATCACCAACTTTTGTAGAGGTATTAGCACTACCCTCATCTTGAGGGATGTGGGGTTCTTTGGTACAACTAATTACCTTAGTGAATTATGATTTATTTTAAGAGATGAAAAATAATAATTTAATAATAATAATAATAACACTTTATGAATAATAATAAATAATATTAGTATTATTTGGGATGTCTTGCCTTCGTGGAGGAAGAGAAAAGGAAGAGGGGGTTGGAGGGAGCAAAAGGGGGAAGAGGAAGATCAAGGAGAAGGGGAGGAAGAGAAAGATGAAAGAAAAGGAGAGGGACAACAAATATGACGAAGGAGAGAGAGGGAATAAGGAAGAATAAGAGGAGGGTGGGAGAAAAATAAAGAGTAAAAAGAAAAAAGGAGAGAAAGAGAAAGAATGAAGATACAAGACAAGAAGAATAAAAGGAAGAAGGAGATTAAGAGGGGAAAGAGAAAGAGCCAAGAGGTATGTAATCCTTAAATCCTAAATTTATATTTTTTGTAAATTTATAAGGTTATAGGGTAAAATCCATCCGACCAACCTTACAAATATAAACCCAAATCCCATTCCAACTTTTGGTTTAAATCTAAAAAAAATTAAAAAATAAAGATAAATGATTTTTTTTTACCTTTAAATTCATCAAATCCAACAATGCCACACAAATATCCCTTTGTTTCTCCTATTCAGTTCCCTACCAATCCCTCTCAACTCAAAAAAGTTCCACCCCACACATTCATGTGAAAATTTAATGAGAGGGGCCCATTTTTCAATTTAAGTACGAATAAGAAAAGCATGGCAACAAAAAATTTGATTTCACGTTGCCTTTTTCCCCTTTTTCTTGAATATTGTGTCATCATTGGATCATCTTTGTAACATAAATATCCTATTTCCATCCACTATTTCTAGGTTGGGGCAGGTTAGGCACCATGCCCGCTTTCAATGTGTGTTGTGATTTCATCATGTTCGCATCAGCATGCATCATGTTTATGAAGAAGAAGAAGAAAGTGTTTTAACGTCCACAAGGCTAACAAAAGTCTATGGGATTGACCACCTCACACATTGATTTCTGTATTTCATCCCTTTTCCTGTTCAACTTGATGATGAGCCCCCCCAATTTCTTCATTGCCCCCTTGCTGAATAAATTATTCCAAGAGCTAGTTGTCAAAATAATTACATAGTTGTCCCTACTGTCTTTGAAAGCTTCACACTCTAAAATGAGATGTTTTTCTGTTTCCACTTTTTTGGAGGTGCAAAACATACACACCCTTTCTTCCCAAGCTTCCTTTGGTCTTTTCCAACTCTTGGTTTCACAACGGAGTTGATGGGAATTGGTTCTTAGTTGGGAAATAAGCATTTTGGCTCTCCAAGATATATTGGCCCCTATGTACGCTTTTTGATGAGGATTATATGTGGGGTTAAACTCTTCAATATAATACTCTCTCTTTCTCCCTAGCCTTTTATCCCAAGTTCACTTGTGAAACCTATCAATAAAAAAAGCCTTTATCTCTTTGTTGTTCGTAGGGCACATGTCCAAGTGAATATCCCATTTACTAAGCCATTTAATATTTTGTTGCATCCACATCTTCTTTCTTTTGCACAATGTGTCATTGAAGACGACCTTAGGTTGTCGACCTTCTTCCATTTGCTCAATTGTTTTTAGATATCTTACGAGATGTACCATGGCAATTGCTTCAATAGGAGTAGCCCCCATTTCAATCAACATGATATCATAAGGGATTGAACTTTTAATTTTAAACTTGTTTGTAATCAAGTGTTTTTTAATCTTGTCGATTTGCTTCCACTGTAAGTCAGATGTATTGTTGGCCCATACTTCACAACCATAGAGAACCATCAGAATCACTAAAAGCCCAAAGAGAGTTTGCATAGTCTTCCAATCCCATAGATCTGCCTCTCTGCACCTATTTTGGAAAGCATGGAACGCTTTCCAATATTTCAATGCCAACAAAAGTTGGGCATCATGGCCACGCCATGTCTGTGTTTGCATGTGTTAAATATCTGCATAGCTTTCATGTTAGTGTGCTTCATGTCTACACCATCTTTGCCACATGATAACAATAATTTATATAATTATTATAATCATAATTAGACATTATTATTATAATTATGATTAAAATTAATAATTGTTTTTATCATAATCATATAACAATAATTCTAATTAAAAATTATATAATAAAATTATTAAAATTATTAATTATTAAATTTAAATTTAAAATATTTATTATAATAATTATCTTACCAATAAGAAGAACAACAATAATAATAATTTTAAAAATTATATTGATCCCTTACCAAACTCACCTATCTCCATAAGCAACCCAACCCAATTCACCTACCCACATCACCAACCACTAACACACTAAACTATGTTTTCATTATAATCTCTTCTAGATATATTTGTCATTTTATCAAATGTTATTTGATAATTATTGTACCAAGTTAAAGGTTTGATGAAAAACAAGTAAAATTACTTCGAACAATTTATCATTTCATTAATCTCCTTTCAATTACTTTCATGTTTAGCAATATATCCTCACTCTTTGCACATAGAAGTTATGAAATATGTTAGATTAGATTAATACTTTGGAGTTAGGTGTCCAACTAACACTTCAATGCTGAAAATGTTTTAAACATAAAAGTTGTCATAGGGAGCTTGAATTTCCTTTCTAGTGAGTGTTCTTTACTAGTACAAGGGGCGTGCCATATTTTTGGTGTTAATGATTAGGTTGGATGCGTGTATTTTCATCAGTCTCCCAACTCATGCAAATCCATATGTTTCCTAACCTAGGAGGTTGGTAATTATGTGTCCATGACTCGCAAAGAGACATCTTAATGGTTGGTCATAGGTTTATCACTCATGTAGCTTTCTCATGGAATTATGAGGGCACCTGAGACATATAGTAAGAACCCCCATGGGTCTCACCATATTGGGCATAGCTTACTATAATTTTTCATTTGTACCTTCACTTGGCTTGTGCTTTCTTCACATGTCTTAGGGGAGTGGCTTTGTTTTTTGTTTGTTATCAAATATAATAATGAAGTAATTGACAAACGACCCTTGAACTAATGTACCATAAATGAATAACTATGGATAATAATGCTTTTAGTACATGTAACATCCCCGCAAATTATAATGTAATTGTGCAAATACGATTTAGGTTGGTGATATGATATGTTTGGGTCAGAGAGACCGTACTGATTAATATTGCCAAGCGCCGAGCTCTGTAAATTGTACATCGCAATTTTGAATATAAATAAATCATTGGTTACAATACAAGAGGGATGGTAATGATTGGGGAGCTATGATTCCACAAGAGAGGGGGGTAAAGGGGGACCAAGGGGTCACCTCCTTTGAAATATCAAAATAACTATTGAGTGATGTAAGAGTGGTAAGTGGGAAATGTCTTCCCACTAATTTATGGCAGAATGGACCAAGTACAACCACTTTTTGGGAAATGTGATAGTCAAACTTGCATGAGAAGAAAAGGAAATTTGAGTCCCTTTTTGGGATATTTTTTACATGTTGATTTTGGACAGGAAGAGTGGAGCTTGGTGTTGAGAAAGAGAACCAACCATGATGTGTTTGAGAATAGCCATGAGAGGGATAATTTTTACGCCAAGAGATAAGTTGTATGCTTGTAAATGCATTTCATATTGAGGAAATGGATCAAGAGCCTTGAGAAAGCTATTGTGAGCACTCCTAGAATAGATGAGAATTTGTGGAGTCCCCAGTTGTGATATTTCCTAGCCAACCATGTGCATTAAAGCTTGAGAGGAAAGTGGGAAGGCTTGAGGGACTGTGTGGCAAAGAAGAGGGATCCCATTCATTGGGTTGTGTGGGTTGAGGGGGAAAAGATTTGGTGGATTGGAATTGTTGTTGGAGTAGAAACCTAGGAATTGGGTTGTTGAGTGTGTGGACAATGGACCAGAGAACCAGACTTCCTTGTGGACTCATAGCCTCAGCTCATGAGGGTGGCTTGCTATTGAGAGAAAATTAACAACAAGCCTATAGCTAGGAGGAACGTCCTTCGTACGCAGACAGTGGTTCATCTATTTAAAGATAAGTTTTATGTTGTATTTTCTATGTTTATTTTTGTTTTGTAAATGAATATTTGCATGTTGTTACATTTGCTAAATTAGATGCATGAGGAATTTTGTGTGTATGTTTCCACCGTGTTAAATTTTATTTGCATTAGGGTGTATTAAGATGTTTTTATCTGGCTATGTATTTTACAGTACATGACTTCAACTTTAAGAGATTGTAGTTTGTTTTCCAACATGGAAATTTTTGTTCTCCCTTTTTAATTATATTAATCCATTGTTTTATACACATAAATCCATTTTAATCGCCATAATGTCAAATCCCTAACACCTTTAACCGCTTTAACTTTTAACACCTACAAGCCCTAACCTAACAATGTCCCTCAATCCTTATAAAACTCATCCCTTGGCATTGAAAATGCTTACCCATGTAATAACCCCATTTAATTATTTAATTAATTGGTTTTCAATATTGTTTCTAGATTGTATAAACAATGGTGGGTTCATCAAGTTATTTATCCTAATATGATTAGGACTTTGGCTCGGTAAGTTCATCTGGCAATAACCTAAATTTCATAAATGTCCTTTAGTGAAAAAATGTCATAATTTTATTACAAGACTTGTAATGTTCACTTATAATTATTTCCTTTTTATTGTTTCTTGTCCATAGGAGATCTACTATTTCTAGTTCAACATCAAGTAGATCCTCCTTTAGTACAAGCTTAGAGTAGTCTACTAGTTCATAATAAGTTTAATAAGTTCAACATGTAAGTTCATAATTATATTAATTAGATAGAAATATTTGGTTAAATGACATAGGAATATTTAAATTCTCATGCTTATTATGCTTACTATCTATAGATTCTAAATCCAACGCCAACCATATTTCCCCATACTTCAATGCCATGTGTCAAAAGTAATGTATGTAAATTAATAAATTAAGGAATGTAGTTTATGAATTTATGATAACGTTTTTCATGATGACTAGTAATGTGATTAATAACTTTGTACATATGGATATGATTTGTAGGAAACTAGTGATAGTTCCCCAACTTCTGATCTTAATATTGTTCATCCCCATATTGGAATCAAATTTTAAAGGATTTGCATTAACTGATGTATGCAAAATAGACCCCGATTAAGATCTGATGTGCCCCAAGATCAATGGCATGTCACAAATTGTGGTATGCCATCTTGTAGTAGAGCAGAAAATTCAAAGGTAAATGGAGATGGTCCTCAATAGCTTTACTATGAAGTGATAGTTGCATGTGGTTATTCCAATTTCAATGGACTAAAGAACTATAGATGGTGTATTGTAATGGAACATTACCAACATGATGGACTCCCTATGATTATTATACTTTTGTCCTCTATTGTTTTTGCATTCCCCTTAGTTCCTATAGAATGCACACAAATTCATCATTTCCTCAAAGTCTCATCTAAGAAAAGATGAATTGTAATAAAAACATCCAAAGATTCATCATGCTACATACTCCTCAAATTTTGAGAGTGCAAACAATGAATAGGTCGCTAGGAGGGGAAATATCTAAGAATACAAAAATTATTCAAGCCTCTTACCAATCAACTGATAGTTTGGAAGGTGTTGATGTTGATGCAGATCTCTGAAGCAACTTAGTGCCACTATATTAAGAGTCATAAAATAGATCCGCATATGGTGCTTGGTTTGCATCTAGGGCATTTCTGACTATCGGAGACTCGATATTCATATTATGACTACAATTTCATGATTTCCCATTCTAAAATCAAAGAAAATTTAGGATTATATATCAGTTGAAATGTGCATGGTCCTCACTAGGGAGAGGTTACATTAATACCTTTTTTGTGGACCTCTTTATAGATGAAATGATTATGTTAGATTAGTATCATTCAAATACTATTTGTCTAAGTATAGTCCATGCTTGAGTTCATCGAGAAACTTAAAGGATTATGTATATGTGGATGGTTTTCCACGCATACATGGGAACATTGCAGGATTTATTAACAACTCAAAAATCCAAATTGTATATTTGTTGAGGAAATTAATGATAAGGAAAGGTTCATGTCTAGGATTGTAGAATTATATTTTTTTCTAGCTGCAATTCAAAATTTATTTGTCGGAGATGATCTATTAGCGGAATTTATTTTTTCTAGGCCTATACCTATTTGAAGACAAAGACAAACATCTATTTTTTCCTTAGAGATCCCAATGGGATGTAAGAAGAAGGCAACAAAATAATATTGTATAACTTTTCAACTCTAAGAGTTTGTATTGACAAATAGTATTGATGAAATATTGAAAGACTTAGATGTTCCTTTAAAAATATTCATTTATAAAAATGATTTATGTGCAACATTCTCATGGATCTTTGCCCAAATTAGTTATTGCATCAAATTTATTTTTATATGTTGTATTGGGAATTATAAATACAATGTATGTTTGTTCATATGGTATCCATTTTTACAATGATGATGATATAAATTATGATATCATTATTATGCATTTCTAGGGTGATATAGGGAAGGATGAATGTGTTACTATTGCACCTCTTCCATTTCATGGCACTACTAGCTCTTGGAGAGAGAGAAGGGCACATAGACAAACTATTGCCTTGGAAGTGTATAATGAGTTTTTGAATGCTCCTCTTTTACAATATTTAATATTGAGATTTCAAGTGGCATTGATATAAATGAACAACATGGGTAGACAATGTGAATATGAATAGTGGAGAGGAGATCATACACCATACACACATTACAAACCAAATGATACATGATGCTTTTGAGAGGGAATGCATTCATTTAATTGATGAACATGAAGAAAATATGGATGGACACATTGTAGATCATGGCATTGAACCAGAGCATTTGACATAGGATGAAAAAACACCCATTTTCATAGTGGTCGATAAAACAAAATTATCTAAGTTGATTGTTGTTCTAATTATTTTAAAAATTGAAGCAACATATGTATGGTTAGACAA
>JZKD02S2131413.1:16212-29985 GCA_000966675.3 Picea glauca | reverse complement strand
TATATCTCACAGTGACAGGTTGACAATGGTTCCATCATTCTACTTCTACTTCAGGGTGGTAGGATGGGGCAAGGATAGGTGGTTGTAGTTGGAGAACATAGGGGGTTGTAGCCTCCTTCTGGTTGTAGACAGAGAATTCAGGAGTTGGAGTTTCCCTCAGGTTATAGCCTGAGAAACTAGGGTGTTGGATCCTCCTTCCAGTTGCAGCTGGAAAACAAAGGAGGTTGGTGCTTCCAATGAATGTAATTCTTCAAGACACATAAGAAAAAACATTCTGTGGTTTTCTCTCGATTTGGGTTTCCATGTAAAACACTGGTGTACTGTGTATGTGTATGTTTGTTCATTTGTTCATTCCTTATTTACTCTGCAGTTATTGGATGATAATGCATCATTCAGTTTGAACTCCCTATTGGTTCTTCTTCTTGTGTGCAAGTGATTCATTGTCTTAGGTTCTAGCTTTCCTTCCATCTCAATGCTACATTTTTCTAGTATGTTTTGCAATATTTTCACAGATGATGGATCAATTAATAACTTTATACATGATTGTAGAAAGCCTTTGATTGTACTTACTTGTCCCGTGGGTTTCATATCATTGGTATGATCCAATGATGGTGGCATCTCGTACTCTGGTGCTTCCTTGTTCTGTTGTGTAGTTGAAGTCGACGCCATGTCCCCCTTCTGAAATTCTTGTCGGGCTTCCTTGAATATCTCCTTCTCCTTTTGTGCGTCGAACTGTTTTCTTGGTTCGATGTTCTTCTTTACCCATTGGTTTTGTATTGGTTCCTAACAAACTGTGTCATTTCCTATTTTAGCTCCTTCGTGAGTAATGATATTGACGTTTCGTCCTTCATCCATTGCTTCGGTTGGGATCCACTGAACATTTTGGTTGTTCTGGTTCCTCTATTCATGGATCTTTACTCATAGTATCAGACATTCTTCTGTGTCATGATTTGATGCGTGACAATACATACAAGTCACTGGTAGAAGAAGACATTACCTTGCATAGTGTCCCATTTGTTGACAATTGTGACATACTACTGGTCCTCTACCTCATATGAAACCTCCTCTGGCTCCTCCTCCTCCTCCTCCTCTATAGCCTACTAAATCTCCTTGCGGTGCGTTATACTGAGGTGCCTGATTGTACTGCGTGGTATTGTACTGGGGTTGTGTCATATTGTACGATGGTTGTGCAGTGTTGTATGGAGCTGGAACTTTATTAAATTGTGGCATTGCTTGCCCATTTATCATTTCTTCTAGTACTCTATATGCGTTTGATTTCCTTTCTCACATAAACTCCATAGTTCTACAATCTTTGTCGGTGTGGCCCACTGACTTGCAAAAGGTGCAATATGAGCTCTTTGGGACTGTCTGGTATTTTTGCATCATCATGTAGTGATAAGGATCGTGACCCAGTTTCTTGCAGATTTCACACCATAGTCCTCCTGGTGGTAACAGATTTGGCATTCCTGTTGCCATATATTTTGTGAACATTGGACATTTGTTCTTGTGGTGTCCTTATGTCTTGCATGTGGTACACTAAATGGCTTCTCGTTTGTCCTTGTTATTATTTTGGTTCAATTGAAACATTAGATTCTTCAAATCCTCTTTCAGTTCTTCAATAGCTAGGTCTGTCTGTTGGTACTGGTTTTCTTCGAGTTGCAGGGCTGCCTACAGAGCCTATGCCTACGTCTGGAAATCATGTTGTCACAAGGGGTATTTTAAATGTCAGAGTAGTGAGTTGACAAACAGGTGTCAATGGTGCATCTCGGTCATGAGATATTTTAACTTTCCCTTCAGTCGCTTGAATCTCTAATCAATCTCCCATACAGACTCTCCTTGTTTCTGTCTTATTTTGATCATCTCATTCATATATTGATCCTTTGATCTCGGATTATGGAACTCATTTATCAGTAACTTCTTAATGTCTGCCAGTGTCCTTGTCGTCCCAGGGGAACTGTTTGTGTCTAGACTCATGTACCAGTCTAGTGTGTGGTCTCTTAGTGTAATTTCTAGCTGTGCAAGTTTGGTATCTTCATCAATGATCTATTTTTATTCCCATATCTTTGCACAAATGAACAAATGATTCTCGGGTTCTTCTATTGCTTCTCCTCAAAATTCAGGTAATTTGATGGTGGGATCGTGTCCTGCCATCCTGAATACTAAACTACTATCTCTGCGAAGTGTAGATATCTGACTAGTGCTACCTGAATTGGATCCTCTAGTTGTTGTTCCTTGTGTAGATGTACTTCCTATTGTTTGACTTCTTCTGAACTTCGGTTGTCTAAACAATGGTGTTATCTTTGGTGTATTAGTCGTATATGGGTTTATGGGTTCCACACTGAAATTAATATGGATAGGATGGTTGCCTTCTCCTCCCACTCTTGTACCTCTCATCTTCTTCAATCTACTCCACAACCCGAAGATCCTCTACCTCTTCCTCATCACTCACCAAGACTTCCCTCGCGACTATGGCTCTCTTCTTGGTATTCACCTTGTATTGGTAGGTTACTCTACTATGTGTATTTCCAGCTATCCCCGTGATCTACTTGATCTGGTTATCCTCCATCATGATTGGGTCCAAGGGTTCCTACTTCTTACCCTTATCCTTTCTTCCTTCCATTTCTCTTTTTGTCAGTGCTTCCCCCCTTCCGCCATGCATGCAGGGAAGTTTAGTTGTCTGACTCCATTGTCATTACACCTTTGTTATATAGAAGTATCTTAATAAAAGTATACAGGGATCGAATGTACCTTCCTCAAGGTCCACGTAAAAACTCTTTCTCTGTTGTGCTATATGACTTCACTGTGTCTACTGCAAACTCTGTTATAAACCCTGCCACAATATTGTCAATCCAAAAGTCTATTGCGCGGGTGAACTTGTTGTTCACTTACTGTAACTGCTCAATTTGTATCAGGGTCCACTCTAACTGTCACATCTGGTTCGTTGCATGGTTATCCTTCATCCTTAGTATCCACTCCTGCAATAAGCATGGAAAATCACAGAAAAATACTTCGTGAAAATCAATAAACACGTATTTATCAAGGTACTTGCGAGGTGTAATTCTAGGGTTTCTATTGTCTCTCTGTGAAAAATCTAGCTCTTTTTCTCTCAACCATCTTTCAAGCTCTTCTTTTGTGGGATTACACGGTCTCAACATTCCCTTCTAATGGCTCATTGGTCTCTGCCCTAACCCTTTCTTAATCCACCTCCAACAGATTCTCGACTTATCTCCTCTACTCAATCCTCTCATGTTCCTACCTACGAAAATGAAACCATTTGTTGGTTATCGTTATTCCTTTATATTGTTTGAGTTTATATTGACCCATATTTCATGTCTTTCAGTTTTCCAACAAAGCCTCTAAAACTATTGACCCTCCTGGTGAACTAGAAGGCAACACAACACACATAATGCATTGTGCAGTCTCACCCGAGATAGCTTTAATGGGTGGTTGTAAGACTCATATGTTTACAGCCTAGGATTGAGTGCAAGATATGGGGTCTATATTCTGAACCATTTATTATAACTTGTGATTGTAACCTACTGTTATCCATGACTGTGCAGTAAATCTCATAGCTTATTCCCCCGACATCGCAACAACATTATTCATCACACAACACAAATATTACCATGGTTCACCCCCTCTTAGGCTACGTCCATAAAGATTTGTATCTTATCTCTTTATTATGATGGTTCTGCATATCCATTACTACGTGCTTACAACCCTTCTCAGTCAGGTAAGATATATATGAGGCGGACTAGATCGCATCGGACTCCACAGCCTGCAATCTAACCCTCAAGATCTACCCTCCTTTTTCTCCTCTAGCTCAACAACTTATACAAAATAGATCATAAAACATTACCTATTTCCTCGACTCATGCGTATTATTATATTAGCAACAATAATCCAAACAATACAAAAAAACCAACAATATTGATCATCTACCGATATCAGTCCAACTGAACAATGCAAGAACCAACCCCCTATGATACCTAAGTATCGATATTTATACATTCCAGGCTCTTCATCCATTACAATGCATTACCAAAACCCTAACCCTACTGTCGTTAGGTCTTCCTCCCATGTGTGTGTGTTGTTCTTCCTTCCAGTTGTTACCTTCCTTGCATGCGCACGTGGTGTGCTTCCTTCCAGTTGTCGCTTTCCTTCTGCATGATTTCTTTCCCAAAATCGTCTTGATTTTCCGCCTCGGCCTGCTACCAATAGTATGGTATAGGTGTTGATGTGCATGGTTGATGCATGATAAATGTTTAGTACATGGTATGGTACATGCACATATCTTGTGATGGTATGTTGGTGACTTCAGTACATGCTTGGTAGAGACATGTTAAGAGGTGCTCTTGGTATATGATACATGTGAGAGGATCCAGTGATAGGTTAGTCATGGAACCCAAAATTGATCGAGGAATAAAGACATGAAGTTTAGTATACTTACAAGTAATACCATCATAGAAAAATAATACACGTCATCCCATTTTCGGTGATATATGGTACACCACATAGTTCCTCACGGTTGAGGAGATATGGCTCTGTGAAGTTGGAGGACCCTCAAGAATATTCTTGAATCCTCTAGAAGGTCGTCAAGAAGCTTGACCAGTCAAAGTGGTTGCAACAAGGGATTAATTATTGAAATTATTGAAGGAATAATTAATTAATTATTGCATGTCATTAATTAATTATCGAAAAATTAAAGGAGGAGTTAATAAGTTGCATGTGGAAGTAAAGTGGCAGTAAAAAGAAGATAATTAATTATTATAAGGATAGTTAATTATCGGAGGAATAATTAATTATTGGAGAGATAATTAATTATTGCATGGATAATTAAAGTGTAAATAGAAGATAACATAATGCATGTGAGTTGCATGGCAGTTGCATGTCATTAAGAAATTTATCTTTATAACATAGAGAAGAGTCCATTGCAAATCACTTCTGTGAATTCACCTCTAAGAATATGGGCTAGAGATCTGAGGAAATGAGTCAAAGATAGAGAATTCAAGTGAAGTAATAAGTTTGCAGGAGTCGAGAGTACGAAGAAGGAGTTTCATACATGAATTCCTTAAGTATATATGTGGGTTTTCATGGAGAAAAGCACGGACATCTGTGGGCTGCAGTGAGGAAAAGAGTGACTACCTGTAGGAAGACAATACACACAGTTGCAGACCTCTGAGGAAAAGTTGTGGAAGATCAGGGATCTAAAATCTTAGCTCAGCTATAGTCTGGAGGTATGTCTTCTTGTTTGTGTTAGGGAGTTATTTTGAATAAATTAGGAATATGTGTGTCTTAGTAATTCATAACCTGTTGATTTCGAAAATTCTCTTATGAATTTTGGCATGAGGAATAAGTGGTTGCAGTCTTGATGAGATATTGATATCAGAAGTAGCAGAAACATAGATATTAGAAGCAGCAACAACAACAAGTTATCAGTTACATCAACGAAGGTAGTGACATGGTTGTCTATAGTTATATTTCAGGGTGGTTGGACGGGGCAAGGAAAGGGGGTTGTAGCCTCCTTCCGATTGGATCCAGAAAATTAGGGAGTTGGATCTTCCTTCAGGTTGCAGTCTGTAAATAGGGGGTTGGAGCCTCCTTCCAGTTGTAGCCAGAGAAATAGGAAGTTGGTTTTTCCAATGAATGTACTCTTTGACAAATAAGAAAATCATTATGTGGTTTTTTTCTCGCATTGGGTTTCCACATAAAACTTCGGTGTACTGTGTTTATGTGTTGTTTATGCATTGATTTATGGTACTTATGATATATTTAATTTTGATTGAATATCATTAAAGATTTATATTGTGGTTAAAGAAAGAAAAGTACTAATACTCATTCACCCCTCCCCTCTAAGTATTCCAACAAATATTTGTAAGTGTTGAAGAGTGTGAGAGTGAACGAGAGATAGGAAATGTTTCTAAGTGTGGAAGAATACACACAAGAGAAGTTCCAAGACACATGTGGTGTATTCCACAAGATGAAAAGGACTTGTTCCAAGAAACTAAAGAAAGAAAAGGACTTGTTCCAAGAAATTAATGGTTCCAAGAAAAATGTGTGGTTCTAAAAAATTGGGCATGGTTCCAAGAATATGATGTGGTTCCGAGAATTGAACAAAATTCCAAAAAATTGAACATGGTTACAAGAATTAACTTTATTGCATGTGGAAGAGGCACTCTCTTTCTGGTTAGACGAAAACTTGGATATCTTGAGCATACAAACTCGGATTTTGAATCCGAAAAATGCATGGCAAAGTTGAGAATAAGGGATACGTAATGAACTTATAATCCGTCAAAAAATTTCTTCTTCTGATGTCAATTTTACTATTATTCTAGGAGCAGGAAAATAGAGGTGACCAATTTTTTATCAACAGAAGTGTACCCCCTTATTTGCACTGCAATCCCTTAGATTGTACCACTTCCCTTCTAGGGTTCCAACACAAGGTCATACAGGAAGGCTCTGAGTTGTGGCTCCAAGAACCAAATATCAAGATAGCATAGAAAAACCTTAGAATAAGTACTCAACGCCTTGAAAAAGAGAGAATTTCATATAATAAGCCTCTTCGAGGGGGAAACCTCCTTATAAACCACATAAATTTCCAATTACAATATGATTGAAAATGAAAAGGTCTCATTGGTATATATAGGAGACTAGGAGGTAAAATTACAACTAATGGACCCAAGCCGACATAAATAAAATAACATTACTAATGTAACATTCCCTAATTAAGGGGTAATGTGCCACTATTTAGGGATTAACATGCCCCTCCCTTTCAGAAAAGTGTTGTCCGCAATGCTTGAGTAATTTTGGATGCTTTTGTATAAAATAATCATCTTCCCAAGTGGAATCTTCAGCAGATAGTTTCCTCCACTTAATGAAATACTTTGAAATGCTTTTATTCCTCAGATGGAAAATTCTTTTGTCAGTGATAGCTTCATGCTCCAATATGATTTTTCCTTCCTCGTCAAGTTCTGGAAATATAGTTTGAACTGGGATCTTGTCATTTATAACCTTCTTTAAGCATGAAACATGGAAAATTGGGTGTACTCGTGAAGANTGTACGATGGTTGTGCAGTGTTGTATGGAGCTGGAACTTTATTAAATTGTGGCATTGCTTGCCCATTTATCATTTCTTCTAGTACTCTATATGCGTTTGATTTCCTTTCTCACATAAACTCCATAGTTCTACAATCTTTGTCGGTGTGGCCCACTGACTTGCAAAAGGTGCAATATGAGCTCTTTGGGACTGTCTGGTATTTTTGCATCATCATGTAGTGATAAGGATCGTGACCCAGTTTCTTGCAGATTTCACACCATAGTCCTCCTGGTGGTAACAGATTTGGCATTCCTGTTGCCATATATTTTGTGAACATTGGACATTTGTTCTTGTGGTGTCCTTATGTCTTGCATGTGGTACACTAAATGGCTTCTCGTTTGTCCTTGTTATTATTTTGGTTCAATTGAAACATTAGATTCTTCAAATCCTCTTTCAGTTCTTCAATAGCTAGGTCTGTCTGTTGGTACTGGTTTTCTTCGAGTTGCAGGGCTGCCTACAGAGCCTATGCCTATGTCTGGAACTCATGTTGTCACAAGGGGTATTTTAAATGTCAGAGTAGTGAGTTGACAAACAGGTGTCAATGGTGCATCTTGGTCATGGGATATTTTAACTTTCCCTTCAGTCGCTTGAATCTCTAATCAATCTCCCATACAGACTCTCCTTGTTTCTGTCTTATTTTGATCATCTCATTCATATATTGATCCTTTGATCTCGGCTTATGGAACTCATTTATCAGTAACTTCTTAATGTCTGCCAGTGTCCTTGTCGTCCCAGGGGCACTGTTTGTGTCTAGACTCATGTACCAGTCTAGTGTGTGGTCTCTTAGTGTAATTTATAGCTGTGCAAGTTTGGTATCTTCATCAGTGATCTATTTTTCTTCCCATATATTTTCACAAATGAACAAATGATTCTTGGGTTCTTCTATTGCTTCTCCTCAAAATTCAGGTAATTTGATGGTGGGATCGTGTCCTGCCATCCTGAATACTAAACTACTATCTCTGCGAAGTGTAGATATCTGACTAGTGATACCTGAATTGGATCCTCTAGTTGTTGTTCCTTGTGTAGATGTACTTCCTATTGTTTGACTTCTTCTGAACTTCGGTTGTCTAAACGGTGGTGTTATCTTTGGTGTATTAGTCGTATATGGGTTTATGGGTTCCACACTGACATTAATATGGATAGGATGGTTTCCTTCTCCTCCCACTCTTGTACCTCTCATCTTCTTCAATCTACTCCACAACCCAAATATCCTCTACCTCTTCCTCATCACTCACCAAGACTTCCCTCGCAGTTATGGCTCTCTTCTTGGTATTCACCTTGTATTGGTAGGTTACTCTACTATGCGTATTTCCAGCTATCCCCGTGATCTACTTGATCTGGTTATCCTCCATCATGATTGGGTCCAAGGGTTCCTACTTCTTACCCTTATCCTTTCTTCCTTCCATTTCTCTTTTTGTCAGTGCTTCCCCCCTTCCGCCATGCATGCAGGGAAGTTTAGTTGTCTGACTCCATTGTCATTACACCTTTGTTATATAGAAGTATCTTAATAAAAGTATACAGGGATCGAATGTACCTTCCTCAAGGTCCACGTAAAAACTCTTTCTCTGTTGTGCTATATGACTTCACTGTGTCTACTGCAAACTCTGTTATAAACCCTGCCACAATATTGTCAATCCAAAAGTCTATTGCGCGGGTGAACTTGTTGTTCACTTACTGTAACTGCTCAATTTGTATCAGGGTCCACTCTAACTGTCACATCTGGTTCGTTGCATGGTTATCCTTCATCCTTAGTATCCACTCCTGCAATAAGCATGGAAAATCACAGAAAAATACTTCGTGAAAATCAATAAACACGTATTTATCAAGGTACTTGCGAGGTGTAATTCTAGGGTTTCTATTGTCTCTCTGTGAAAAATCTAGCTCTTTTTCTCTCAACCATCTTTCAAGCTCTTCTTTTGTGGGATTACACGGTC
This sequence comes from Picea glauca, assembly GCA_000966675.3. Taxonomy (NCBI): domain Eukaryota; kingdom Viridiplantae; phylum Streptophyta; class Pinopsida; order Pinales; family Pinaceae; genus Picea; species Picea glauca. Next base: position 20,955 of record JZKD02S2131413.1, on the reverse strand, counting down.
TCAACATTCCCTTCTAATGGCTCATTGGTCTCTGCCCTAACCCTTTCTTAATCCACCTCCAACAGATTCTCGACTTATCTCCTCTACTCAATCCTCTCATGTTCCTACCTACGAAAATGAAACCATTTGTTGGTTATCGTTATTCCTTTATATTGTTTGAGTTTATATTGACCCATATTTCATGTCTTTCAGTTTTCCAACAAAGCCTCTAAAACTATTGACCCTCCTGGTGAACTAGAAGGCAACACAACACACATAATGCATTGTGCAGTCTCACCCGAGATAGCTTTAATGGGTGGTTGTAAGACTCATATGTTTACAGCCTAGGATTGAGTGCAAGATATGGGGTCTATATTCTGAACCATTTATTATAACTTGTGATTGTAACCTACTGTTATCCATGACTGTGCAGTAAATCTCATAGCTTATTCCCCCGACATCGCAACAACATTATTCATCACACAACACAAATATTACCATGGTTCACCCCCTCTTAGGCTACGTCCATAAAGATTTGTATCTTATCTCTTTATTATGATGGTTCTGCATATCCATTACTACGTGCTTACAACCCTTCTCAGTCAGGTAAGATATATATGAGGCGGACTAGATCGCATCGGACTCCACAGCCTGCAATCTAACCCTCAAGATCTACCCTCCTTTTTCTCCTCTAGCTCAACAACTTATACAAAATAGATCATAAAACATTACCTATTTCCTCGACTCATGCGTATTATTATATTAGCAACAATAATCCAAACAATACAAAAAAACCAACAATATTGATCATCTACCGATATCAGTCCAACTGAACAATGCAAGAACCAACCCCCTATGATACCTAAGTATCGATATTTATACATTCCAGGCTCTTCATCCATTACAATGCATTACCAAAACCCTAACCCTACTGTCGTTAGGTCTTCCTCCCATGTGTGTGTGTTGTTCTTCCTTCCAGTTGTTACCTTCCTTGCATGCGCACGTGGTGTGCTTCCTTCCAGTTGTCGCTTTCCTTCTGCATGATTTCTTTCCCAAAATCGTCTTGATTTTCCGCCTCGGCCTGCTACCAATAGTATGGTATAGGTGTTGATGTGCATGGTTGATGCATGATAAATGTTTAGTACATGGTATGGTACATGCACATATCTTGTGATGGTATGTTGGTGACTTCAGTACATGCTTGGTAGAGACATGTTAAGAGGTGCTCTTGGTATATGATACATGTGAGAGGATCCAGTGATAGGTTAGTCATGGAACCCAAAATTGATCGAGGAATAAAGACATGAAGTTTAGTATACTTACAAGTAATACCATCATAGAAAAATAATACACGTCATCCCATTTTCGGTGATATATGGTACACCACATAGTTCCTCACGGTTGAGGAGATATGGCTCTGTGAAGTTGGAGGACCCTCAAGAATATTCTTGAATCCTCTAGAAGGTCGTCAAGAAGCTTGACCAGTCAAAGTGGTTGCAACAAGGGATTAATTATTGAAATTATTGAAGGAATAATTAATTAATTATTGCATGTCATTAATTAATTATCGAAAAATTAAAGGAGGAGTTAATAAGTTGCATGTGGAAGTAAAGTGGCAGTAAAAAGAAGATAATTAATTATTATAAGGATAGTTAATTATCGGAGGAATAATTAATTATTGGAGAGATAATTAATTATTGCATGGATAATTAAAGTGTAAATAGAAGATAACATAATGCATGTGAGTTGCATGGCAGTTGCATGTCATTAAGAAATTTATCTTTATAACATAGAGAAGAGTCCATTGCAAATCACTTCTGTGAATTCACCTCTAAGAATATGGGCTAGAGATCTGAGGAAATGAGTCAAAGATAGAGAATTCAAGTGAAGTAATAAGTTTGCAGGAGTCGAGAGTACGAAGAAGGAGTTTCATACATGAATTCCTTAAGTATATATGTGGGTTTTCATGGAGAAAAGCACGGACATCTGTGGGCTGCAGTGAGGAAAAGAGTGACTACCTGTAGGAAGACAATACACACAGTTGCAGACCTCTGAGGAAAAGTTGTGGAAGATCAGGGATCTAAAATCTTAGCTCAGCTATAGTCTGGAGGTATGTCTTCTTGTTTGTGTTAGGGAGTTATTTTGAATAAATTAGGAATATGTGTGTCTTAGTAATTCATAACCTGTTGATTTCGAAAATTCTCTTATGAATTTTGGCATGAGGAATAAGTGGTTGCAGTCTTGATGAGATATTGATATCAGAAGTAGCAGAAACATAGATATTAGAAGCAGCAACAACAACAAGTTATCAGTTACATCAACGAAGGTAGTGACATGGTTGTCTATAGTTATATTTCAGGGTGGTTGGACGGGGCAAGGAAAGGGGGTTGTAGCCTCCTTCCGATTGGATCCAGAAAATTAGGGAGTTGGATCTTCCTTCAGGTTGCAGTCTGTAAATAGGGGGTTGGAGCCTCCTTCCAGTTGTAGCCAGAGAAATAGGAAGTTGGTTTTTCCAATGAATGTACTCTTTGACAAATAAGAAAATCATTATGTGGTTTTTTTCTCGCATTGGGTTTCCACATAAAACTTCGGTGTACTGTGTTTATGTGTTGTTTATGCATTGATTTATGGTACTTATGATATATTTAATTTTGATTGAATATCATTAAAGATTTATATTGTGGTTAAAGAAAGAAAAGTACTAATACTCATTCACCCCTCCCCTCTAAGTATTCCAACAAATATTTGTAAGTGTTGAAGAGTGTGAGAGTGAACGAGAGATAGGAAATGTTTCTAAGTGTGGAAGAATACACACAAGAGAAGTTCCAAGACACATGTGGTGTATTCCACAAGATGAAAAGGACTTGTTCCAAGAAACTAAAGAAAGAAAAGGACTTGTTCCAAGAAATTAATGGTTCCAAGAAAAATGTGTGGTTCTAAAAAATTGGGCATGGTTCCAAGAATATGATGTGGTTCCGAGAATTGAACAAAATTCCAAAAAATTGAACATGGTTACAAGAATTAACTTTATTGCATGTGGAAGAGGCACTCTCTTTCTGGTTAGACGAAAACTTGGATATCTTGAGCATACAAACTCGGATTTTGAATCCGAAAAATGCATGGCAAAGTTGAGAATAAGGGATACGTAATGAACTTATAATCCGTCAAAAAATTTCTTCTTCTGATGTCAATTTTACTATTATTCTAGGAGCAGGAAAATAGAGGTGACCAATTTTTTATCAACAGAAGTGTACCCCCTTATTTGCACTGCAATCCCTTAGATTGTACCACTTCCCTTCTAGGGTTCCAACACAAGGTCATACAGGAAGGCTCTGAGTTGTGGCTCCAAGAACCAAATATCAAGATAGCATAGAAAAACCTTAGAATAAGTACTCAACGCCTTGAAAAAGAGAGAATTTCATATAATAAGCCTCTTCGAGGGGGAAACCTCCTTATAAACCACATAAATTTCCAATTACAATATGATTGAAAATGAAAAGGTCTCATTGGTATATATAGGAGACTAGGAGGTAAAATTACAACTAATGGACCCAAGCCGACATAAATAAAATAACATTACTAATGTAACATTCCCTAATTAAGGGGTAATGTGCCACTATTTAGGGATTAACATGCCCCTCCCTTTCAGAAAAGTGTTGTCCGCAATGCTTGAGTAATTTTGGATGCTTTTGTATAAAATAATCATCTTCCCAAGTGGAATCTTCAGCAGATAGTTTCCTCCACTTAATGAAATACTTTGAAATGCTTTTATTCCTCAGATGGAAAATTCTTTTGTCAGTGATAGCTTCATGCTCCAATATGATTTTTCCTTCCTCGTCAAGTTCTGGAAATATAGTTTGAACTGGGATCTTGTCATTTATAACCTTCTTTAAGCATGAAACATGGAAAATTGGGTGTACTCGTGAAGATGCATGCAACTCCAATTTGTATTCCATAGTACCAATCTTTTGCAACACCTTATAAGGACCATAGTACTTTGTTCCTAATTTATTATCCTTCTTGGCTTGCTTGAGGGACATCTATTTGTATGGTTGTAGTCTTAAAAACACCCAATCCCCTACTTCAAAACTTCTTTCACTACGATCTTGATTTGTGTGTTGTTTCATGCGATTTTGTTCCATGGTTATGTTTTCCTTTAAGATTTGGAGAACTTGTTGTTCATGCTCAATGCGATCTTCCACTGCTTGAACCTTAGATTTTTCTTTTAGAGAAGAAGTGATGGAAGGAGGGTGATATACATAGATTTCCATAAATGGTGTCATTTTTGTTGTAGTGTGAAAGGAAGTGTTATACCACCATTCTGCCAAGGGTAACCATTTGAACCATTGTGTTTGTTTATCAAAGACAAAGAAGTGAAGGTATCCTTCCATAAATTTGTTCACTATCTTAGTTTTTCCATCAGATTGAGGATGATAGGATGAGCTATGAGACAATTGAGTACCCAAACAAGAAAATAATTATTTCCAAAAATGTCAAGTGAAGATGGGATCTCTGTCACTTACAATAATCTTCCAAAAATGTCCAGTGAAGATGGGATCTCTGTCACTTACAATAATCTTCGGGATTCCATATATATTTTGAATTGTCTCCATGAATGCGGTGGCAACTGTGACGACTTTGAAGGGGTGAGAGAGTGCACAAAAGTGTGTTTACTTGGTCAGTCTATCAACAATCACCATGATGACACTCTTTCCTTCATACTTCGGTAACCCTGTGATGAAATCCATGGAAACCTCCTCCCAG
>JZKD02S2131412.1:449486-476689 GCA_000966675.3 Picea glauca | reverse complement strand
TTGTAACCATTGGATTCCTAGTACGACATCAGCACCACCCATGGGTATAACAATCATTGGACTATTCATTACATATTCCCCCATAGTAAGATTGATCTTATTTCATTTTCTTGAGAAATTGATAGTTCATTCATCTGCAATCATTACTTGAAACTTTGGCGCTGGATATACAAAGAAATTGAGAGCTTTGGCTAATTTATAGTGAATGAATTCACGAGTACTACTTGAATCAATTAGGATTATTACCTTTTTCTTTTTGATATATCCTTCGATATTGAGGATTTGAGGAGTGTTAATTCCAGCCAATGCATTACATGATATCGTGGGAGTCAACTCTTCAGAGGAAATCGTTTCTACATTTTCATCTTGAGATGGTTCTTGTTCTTGTTCTTGTTCTTATTCCTCTTCACAATCTATGTAGAATAATTTCTTCTCACCACACTTATGCCCCTTACTGTACTTGTTGTCACAATTAAAGCATAAAACTTTTTCTTTTCTTTCCTCCAATTGTTGAGGAGTCAACCTTGTAGATTGAGGTGTTTTAGAAGAAGGAACATTATTCCCTCGATAGATGTTAGGAGTGGTCCTTCTAGTAGCCATGGCCATATTTTTACTTTCAACATTTCTTGCCACTCTCAATGCATTCTCCAATGATTTGGGTTCCCAAAGGCGAACCTCGTGTTGAATGTTATCACTTAAAGTTCCTATGAATACATCAATCAAGTGTTCATTTGGAATATATGTTACCTTTATATTCAATCTTTGCAAGTTCTCAATGTGCTTTGTAACTGAGCCCTTTTTCTTGAGATTTATCAATTGGCTAAAGAAGGTATTGCTCCTTGTATCATCATAGTGTGCTATCATTTCTTCCGTGAAAATTGTCCAAGTGATGAGTGATTTGCAAGAACAAAGCCATCGATACCACACAAATTGATTGGGTTCCAAATATAAAGAAGCAATTTGTACCATTTGTGTATGTGTCACATCATGTAGATCAAAGAATTGCTCCATCTGAAGTATCCATGTGATTGGGTCCTTGCCATCAAACTTCCTCATATCGATCTTGTAAAAGTGGTTGGTCTTCAATCCAAAGTTGGAGTTTATCCATTCTTGATTCATCTTCCTTATGTCCTCATCATGAATTTCATGGTATACATTTTCACTTCCAGGTGTCCTCTATGTCCTCATCATGAATTTCATGATGTAAATTTTCACTTTCAGGTGTCCTCTCTATTGGGTAATTTTTCAATCCTTCCATGATCTCCCTTTTTAAACCATCCATCATCCCTTGTAGTTCATCTTTTGTTATTGTCTTCTCTTGTAAATCATTTATGTCCCTACGCATTTCTTCACCTTCATCAAGAGTCCAAGAAGGAATGTCTAGAGGCTTATTTGGTGTATAAGTTCCCTTTTTTGGTGGCATGTTGGCCAAGTGTCACTTTTAAACCTTGATTTTGAGGTGGTTCTGCTAGACGATCTTTCTTCTGCTGCATCTCCAAAATTTCGGCCCTTATGGGTATGCAAATTTATTTTCTATAGTTCTCTGATATTTCTTCTCTACAATGCCACAGGTCTGATCAAAATTGGATGTGCCAAGTGGAATTAATGGTAACTTCCCCACAACTTGCTGAGTTTTGTACTTTCTTGGAGATCTCACTTGTATAGAGTGCCCCACACAAAATAATTGATATAAAATTATGAAAATTGAACCAGAAATACTACAGATTGTCCACTATCCAATGCAACTAGTCTCACACAATTTGGATACTATATTAATAATTTATGATCTTGTTTTACCTAGAACACCTGCTTGAGACTAGTCAATAGGACTAGTCAAATACCCTATCTTCCACAGGGTGTATCTACAAATGTAAGATGACCCAGAAGCTGAAATTTTTATCATAAATACCTTAATAATTTATATGAATATCTTTTGGATTTCAGTGTATGAAACTTTACAGAAAAAATTTCATAGCAAAAATTTTGCGATGAATAAATTCATGATGATTCCAGAACCCTATCTTAAACAGGCTATATCTATGAAAGTGTAAGGCCTTAGGAACTAAAATTTGAACTCAACGGACCTTGATCCGCCTACTAAATATACTCCAAGGGGTTCCTTCTAAAATGTCATAGAAAAAAAACTATAGCGAAAATTCCAAGGTGTCTCAGATGTAGCAGTGAAACCCCGAGAACTTGAGCTATGATACCAAATGTTAGGAACCAAATACCAAGATAGCATAGAAAAACCTCAGAATAAGTACTCAACACCTTGAAAAAGAGATAATTTCAGATAATAAGCCTCTTCGAGGGGGCAACTTCCTTATACACCACATATATTTTCAAATACAAGATGATTCCAAATGAAAAGGTCTCCTTGGTATATATAGGAGACTAGGAGGTAAAATTACTACTAATGGACCCAAGCCGACATAAATAAAATAACATTAATAATGTAATATGCCCTAATTAAGGGGTAATGTGCCACTATTTAGGGCTTAACAATCCTGAAGTCCCAAAGAAGGTTTGTTGTAGTAATTTCATCGTCATCGACATCAATGGTGATCAAAAATTTCCTCATGAGATGGTTGGGAAATGAAAAATATGCAACTTTAAGTGATGTTATGTGAGTGTAAAGGATTTTGGTGGCCTTACATGCTCATTGGATGAGAGAGCTTGATTCCATTTGGATTTGTGGGTTTATAAAATTATGTGTGTTGTGAATAACTATGTGGGTTGTAAGGATTTTCCAATGCCCAAAACCAAGCTATTTTGGTTGATCTCATAGCGTTTCCCTAACTCAAGCTAGAAAAATATTATCATATTTATTGATTATTAATTAATTTAATTAAAAAACAATTATTTTTAGTTATTAAATAATTTTTATTGTAACTAGAAATTTCATTCATACATTCATTATAAAATTATTATTATTTAATAATATTTAAATATTAATTTAAAATTTAACTAATTAAAACAAATATAGATCATAAAAATAAATTATTTTTAAATATAAAAAATTATAAATTAAATAAAAAATGCTTGTCTATCCTTTCTATAATTATAAAATAAGTTTTGTATTAGTCTCTAACAAAAGGTTGAATTTAAAAGAGACACTTGTTATTATCCCCACTACCAAGAGAGTTGTACAACTCAAGTTTTGCTTGGAACATCCCAATAACTCTCATGACTTGTGTCTCATCTTTAATAGGTATGGTATGCTTTAAATGTGATTAATTTATTTATTTTGGTTCCTTTCGCTCCAATGCATACTCCTATTTATTTCGGTTCCTTTCGCTCCAATGCATACTCCCTTCGAGTCTCCAAAATCCCTTCTGGCTCTCTTGTGTTATGCCATGTTATTATCAATTAAGGGAATCAACTCGCATGCATGCTCCCTATAGAGTATTTATTTCACTCCAAAATCCCTTATGACATATATCATGTTATGTTATTATCAATCAAGCGAATCAATTAGTTGTATTGGAAATGTAATTTGACTTGTTAATGTTGGGTTGTGACAACACATATATGTAGTTACATTTATGGTTAGTTTCTCAAGTGTTTAGTTTTCTATGTGTTTAGAAAATGCTTGAGTGTTTTTTGTTTAAATATTGAATTTCTTGAGGTACTTCGATGAGACTTGTACTCATTTCTCCATTATTGGTTGTGCAATAAAAAATTATCATTGACCCCATCTTTCATATCTATTGTGTTGTGTTGTATGTGTTTGATGTTTATCTGTTTCTCTAGTTATCAACAATTGTATTCTGCAAGGATCCGAACAAATGGTATCAAAGCAATGTTGAGTGGTGGTTTGTGAGAGCCAGATGGTTTTTCCCCACGCGTAGAGTGAGAAGGAAGAGGTGCTTTGTCCGTGATTTTGTTTGTTGGTTTGTTTGCAGAGGAGGAGGCCATAGAGATTGTTGGAAACCCTTGTTTGCTATGTCTGCGAGTTTGTCCTAGAATGGTGTCTGCGAGCCTGTTGTGGAATGGGCATTATGAGGAGCCCCTGAAGCTTTTCCAAGAAATGTGAGCTGTAGGTGTTAGGGCGGGATCAATTTTTTTTGCAAATGTTCTCTCTGCATGTATCAACTTAGCATCTCTGGAGCTGGTGATCGTGGAGGTTACGGTGGTGGTTGCACAACGGGTTGCCAAGAATCAATGCACTTTATGAATTGAGGTAGGGTTAGATGAGTTGTTCCATGGGATGGCTCACACAAATGAGGTGCATGTTGTCGTACGTCATGTACTTGGAGCACGTCCTCAGAGTCGACCAGACCATACATTGTGTTAGCTCGAGACCAAATGGGGGATATCGTTGCATGGAAAGAGGCGTAGTTGTGGTTGTGTGCGGGAAAGGTGCAGGAGGGCGTGGGGAGGATAAGGGATCTGTATCCTAGGTATTGCATTGATTGGGGAGAGCTTCACATGGGAATTCCCTAAGCTAATGATTGCGAGGGAAATATGAGGAGTATATTTGTGTCCTTGTGGTAGAGATTGGGATTCGAGGATGTGGAGTATCCATGGGGCATGTCTCTGTATTCGGGACCTGTCATCGATGGTTGGCTCAATATTGCAGTTTCAAGTGGGAGGATTGTTAGATATCTCAAGAAAGGGTGATATGTAGTATGTTTCCTCAATGAGGGATCATGCCTTGGAGAAGGAGGAAGTGTTGAAGAACTCCAACCATGGGAAATGCCTGGTATATGCATTTTTTGATACCTCTGAGATTTGATTTGTATGAGGGGTTTTCACAGGAAGCAATGCTATGGAGACTTGAGCTTGTTGTTGGTTATGGAGGTCAAAGAAATAGCAAGGCAGAAGTCTCGAATGAAAAGTTTGAGGTGGAGTTAACATATTTTTTTGTATAAATGGGCATATGACTATAAGACTTGGTTAGGCATGCATACCCCAATTTGAAATGTCGTCGGTAAAAGTCTAGACAAACAAGGTGATAGGGGGAGAGCATGTGGTATTCCCAGATACCCTGTCTTTGAGGGAAGTTTGGTTGGTTTTGGTCATGGGAGGGAAATAGGTCAAGAGTTGTGGTTTCGGGCACAAGGTTTTTTGGTAGCTCATGGTTTTAGAGCCCATGTATTCAGGGATAATTTTAAGAATGGAAATTTATATTAAAATGTAGAAACCTGGGCTAATCTTACTAGTCCTTAATATGCAAAATGTAAAATGTTTGGCGATAGATTTGTAAAAATATTCAAATTTTAAGAATTTTATATAGTTTCTATACAATTTTGGCGATTTTTAAGGTAAAATAATTTTATTCTATGGAATTTGGGCAAACTGTTTTTAGAAAAAATGGAAATTGACGAATCTTTTTTTGGAAAAAAAACATGGAAAATTAGCCCATTGGCGAAATTTAGCCCCTAAAATCATCTATGCATGTATTGTATGTAATGAAGCATTGACATTAGTCTGGAGGTGAGAGGTGAAGGATCACCTAGTTGGCTTGGACAGATTCGGTCAAGGAAATGCATATTTGTTGGTTATGGTGATGGAGTTAAGGGATGAATATTGTGGGATCCTACTACCCACAAATCATCGTTGGTAGAGATGTGTACATGGAACAATCATTCGTTGTTTGGGATCACAAAGAGAGATTTATTTGCAAACTCAGGGAGTCATTGTATGGCATGAAGCACGAGCATGAAATAGTACAAGATGTTTGATTCCTTTATGGTGAGCCAAATTTTACAAGAAGTGGGTATAACTATTGTGTTTATGGTATATTCATTATCTTGGTGATACCTATTATGCTTGTAGCAAGCATAAACATGGATGAGATCAAGAGGATGGCTTAGTTGGTTAGGACATTTGATATGAAGGATCTAGGAGTAATTAAAACATATCTTGGGCATAGAAATACACATAGACGACAAATATGGTAAGCTTTGGTTATCACAACATTAATATGTGGAGAAGATACTCAGGAAATTTGGTATGAATAATGTGAAATTGGTAAATATCCCTTTAGCTTTCCATTGTGATTTTTCTTCGGGTTTATGTCCTAAGTAATGAAGAAGAAAAGGGTTATATGTCTTGTGTATCGTATGCTAGTAGGAAGTTTGATGTTTTCGATGGGAATGTTCAAGCATTTCACATGCAGTTGGTGTTGTCAATGGACACATGGAAAAACTAGGTAAAGAGCATGAAATGAGTGCTTTAGTATATGAGAAGCATGAGTATCACCTATAGTGGTTGTATCAATTTAGTTTGTGTTTATGTTGATTCAGTGGAGATTGAGTGATTCATACTGGATCAAACTGTGCATATGTTTTCATGCAACTAGAGTTGTTAGAGAAGTTGTGGTGGTGTTTGGCTTCTCTTGGCTTGTATGAAGTTGATGTTTGATTCATTTGGAAAGGTATCAGGAAATTGTTGTCAAGGTGGATATTGTTTGGTTGTGACAACACATACCCGTGCAGTTACATTTGTGGTTGGTTTCTCAAGCATTTGGCCTTCCATGTGCTTGGAAAATGCTTGAGTGTTTTTTGTTTAAATGTTGAATCCCTTGAGGTTCTTCGATGTGACTTGTATTCATTTCTCCATTGTTGGTTGTGCAATAAAAGATTATCATTTCCCCCATATTTCATATCTATTTTTTTGTATTGTATGTGATTGATGTATCTCTCTTTCTCTCGTTATTAACAGTTGCATTGTGTAGGCCACCAGATCCCAACAGTTGATGTGATGTGATGTGTGTATAATAGAAACACCAGAAGATTTTTGTGATTGCAAGGCTTAAAGAGCTCATTCGCATGGAGGAATTTGTACATGAGGTTTTGTTGTTCTATTCGAGATGTCATTGGGATGACTATAGTGTCAAAAGGGTGTGCAAAAAGTTTTGGAATTCATTTAGAATGAGTTGCTTGACATGGATGTTATCATTGTTTTTGGTAAGCATTCTATAAATTTAACTTTTTGTGATTTTGATTGGTATTTGGGTTTTGGGTCATCCCTTTTTCACTAAGTTTGGACTTTTGATTCACTATGGATTCTTACCTTGGTTTTTTTTTTTTTTCTATGTTCTCGAACTTTTTGTTTAATGCCAATCCTTTGTCGGTCATTCTGACCTTCTCCCCTCTCTTTGATATTCCCTCTCATGCACTATGGTGTGTCATATCAAGATGGAATTTTTGGCATCATAGTAATATTGAGATGGCCCAACAATGTATCCACCCAGTGAAGCACCAATGAAAGTTGGTATAGCGATTTTACTGAAATGCCAAAGTAAGGTTTGTTGAAAACCAAAAAATTGCTTAAATGGCTTTAGGAAATTTCTATGTAGACAAGGAACCCACATTTGTGAAGTGGATTGAAGGGTGTGGGAAATCAATGGTGTGTGAAGTTTTCATCAATGAGGTAGTTGTTAGAATTGAGCATGCCTAAGAACTTGACTAGATCTACACTCGTTGGTTCCATGGGGGTGTTCAATGCCCATGCATTTGATATTGTATTTGTTACATTTATTGCAGTAGGCCAATATCCTACCCAGAACATTGAGAGCTCTTTGTATTACTTCTCTTCATTCGATTTTGACATGTAGGCATGAACTAACCTTCCATTCGGGTCATTTTTCAAGATAATTCCATAAACAAGTGTCCCAACTCCCAATCACTATGAAGAAAAGGTAATGAGGTTGTTTTTATATTACTAACATTAAAATTAGAAATAGTCTCACCTAACCATAATGAGGTGGTTTTTCTATTACTAACATTACAATTGGAAATAGTCTCACCAAACCATAATGAGGTGGCTTTGATGTAAATAATACTAAAATTATTAAAATTAAAGGTAGTCTTGCCAAAACATGACATTGAAGGGAATCTACTGCTTGACCCATTTTTTTTGGTCAGTTAATTTGACTCAACACGGAAGGGAGTGGGCAGGCATTGACATCCAATGGTGGCAAGGATATACATATATTAGTCACAATGCCTTTTATTAAGGTAAGAAAAAATTCCACTTGTTAATGTTTGTTTGAAGGATTTCTTTGGATTAGGGAATGAAGGTGAAGGAAAGCATTAATGGATGTATATTTCAATTTTTGTTTTGATTTGAGTAGTCAACAATAAGGATAAGACAATAATGGAAAATAATTACTCTCCCTCTACACTCTCCTTCCAATCCAATTAGTTTTAGCTTATTTTTTGTGAACGTGAATGTGGTGTTATTTTGTAATTTCTTCGTTTGTTGTAGGTGGGAACAATAGGAGGTAGAACACGGTTGGATTCACAAGATGCTTGCTTAAATATGATTATAGTGAAAGGAGAAAATGTTGAATCCCCTATGGTGAATGCTCAAAGGTTAGTAGAATTGGGGCAAGAGCACTCTTAGTTAGAGAACTATCTCTTATGTTTTCTTTGTCTATAGGCCAACTAGTGAAGATCCATATGAAGTTCAAGAAAATAATCCAAACCAGCAAACACCACCTAATCAATGACCTTATTTATTATCTCTAGGATACATAGACCCCAACCCAACAAAGTCATGGGAAATGTATTTCATTTAGTGATTAATCATTTTATTTCAAGGTGGTTCGTCAGTCAAAGAAATGAAGTACAATGATACTCAGAAACACCTTAATAATTGTTATATACAATGCATTGGTTACATAACTTTCCATGAATAATATCTCATAGAAAATATGTTAAACTAAAATCTAGGGTATTATTGTAACGTCCCTCTATTACGAAAACCAAAGCAACATATAACAGGTTGTTAGGGACCTAACCCCTCACATAGGTAGAAAAATATATTCCGATGTAATAAAGGTCAATATTAATAAGGCCTAGCAATCAGGAAGAATAAGTCGAATGTAAGAAGACCTAATATAAGCTTCTGCTTCTAAAAGGATCTTCCTCTAGATGGTTCTTTTGATAGACATATTTAGTATTAATAGGAGTTGAGGGTAGGAGATATGTTGTCTTGGATATTATTGTAATAGAGCTTTGCTTTGCTGGAGGTTGCCCCCTCGAAGAGGCAAGTGAACATTTCTCTCAGAATCAAAGTGCTCTTTCTAGTGTTATTCTGATATCATTTTGGTGTTATTGTGGTGTTCTTCTGGTTATATTGTTGTTTATCTGTCATTTCTAGCATTTCATTTATGTTCTGCATAATTTTTATATCTGGAATATTACAAGTGGTATCAGAGCATTTTCCTCGACAGAAAATTGTGGGTAAATTTTTTTCCAGGGTAGAGATGTATTATAATGTCTTTAAGCTACAGAGATCTGTCATTACGTGCATAAAGTTGCGGTCGGGGATTCATACATGCGGGAAATACAAGTGGTACTTAAGCACACATCTGTTGTCCACCCTTGTAACCCTTGTTGGTACCCTTCGAGTGGTAGTGTATCAGACTTCACATGTATACAGATCAACCTAGATTTCCTAAAGCCTTGTTTAGATAAACCTATTGGTTGCCTGACTGCTATAGTGCCACCGAGAAAAACATTCGGGAAGATACTCTCTAGTACCCGGGTAGTCGGGTAGTACGACTAAGGGCACGGTCTAGCCTCCTTAGTCGGTGCCCTGAGATATTGGGCCGAGTACTACTGTTGGACCCCACATGTATATCAGAGAACTATAGCACAGGGAAAACCCTTGTCTGTAGAACCTTTGAATACCTAACCCTTGGGGACATAAACAAAAAAATAAAACAGACAAGATCTATTGTCGCCCAACTGTGTTCAAGTTGCCAAATCACTATGAATTTCTTCCTGGTTAAGCATTTGGGCATTTCATCACTGCAGTATTCTTCAGACCAGAGTATAACTCCGCAGGTGTAAAAAAAAAGTATGGAATTTTTTGCACCATTATTTGAGACCTATTCCATCAGATTTATCTCTTCTCCCTTATCACATTCATACCTATCATTTTTCACCAAAATTTTTGATCCCACCTGCTCTTTTTCGATTCTCTCATCATCATGGCCCACACCCATAGCCAAGACTTGGAAGCCCGCTTCAATACCTTGCAATCTAATTTCACAAAGACCCAACAAGAAGTGAGACAACTTAGTGCCAATATTGCCACCATCAATAAAAACATGCATTCCTCCATCACCGCCTCAATCAAGGAACTCAAAGAAGACCTCAAATAAGACATGACTACCCAGCTTGAATATGTCGCTTCGATGATCTGCACCAAGATGCATATCCCTACAAATCCCCCTTTATCTGACCCACCTTTGCATACCAAAGTTGAAACTTCCTCTCATTCCCATAATTTTCGGTCCCATCACTTTCAGCGTGAACTACACCTTCTACGGGTGGATGTGACCAAATATGATGGCTTGGATCCCACCAGTTGGGTAACTCAAATGGAACATTATTTCTCTTTGTACGGAATTACATATGACTTGGCCAAACTCCGGTATGGTGTTCTCCATCTAGATCAAGAATGTTGGCAATGGTGGTAATGGAGAAAAATGCCCGTCAAAGGTATGTTTCTTGGACACACTTTGTGGCAGAGCTATGAACGCTTTGAAACTAACACCAACCATTTAGGTCATTTGAAAAAGTTGAAACAATCTGGCACAGTGGAAGACTTTATAACTGCTTTTGAGCGACTGGATTTTCGTATAGAGGGAATGTCTAATGCTTTTTTCCGAGAATGTTTTATCAGTGGCCTCAAGGATGAGATTCGTTCCCATGTCCTCATGGCTCGGCCTTAGAGTTGAGCGGAGGCTACTAAATGAGCTAAGGAAGCACAACAAGTTGTATCTTCTCAAAACCGGAAACCATCCTTTATTCCTCAGCCTAAACTAGTAAATCCCACTCCTCCTACTCCACTAAAGATCCAAAAATTGACCAGGGCCAAAATGGTTGAATGCCAACTCAAAGGGATTTGTTATAATTGTGATGACAAATATTTTCTGGGACAAAAGTGTAAGGAACAAAATCTTTTTATGGCCATATCGAAGGATGTTTTAGAAGAGGATGTTGAAGCTCCCCTTGTGTCTGAGTCACCTGAACCCACCGACATTACCCCTCCCTCAGACCCTCCCGAAGTAGAACCGGTCATTTCCCTAAATGCTCTCACGGGCTTCTCTACTCCCCAAACCCTCAAACTAATTGGCTACGTCAAGCATAGGAAGGTCATCATTCTTGTTGATAGTGGAAGCACCCATAATTTTATTCATCCCCTCATTGCCCAAGAAACTAATTGCTATATCCGTGCAGTCAATAATTTCCAAATCATGATTTCCAAATGGCGGGTCCATGAAATGTGGAGGGTGTTGTGAAAATGCGTGTCTCCAAATTGGTGACTATCACCTGAAATTTCATATGTTTGCTATCGACATGGGCGGTTGTGACATTGTGTTGGGTGCAGACTAGCTAAGGACTTTGGGTCCCATTCTCATGGATTTTAAGTAATTAACCATGCAATTCGATCAGGAGGGCCAGCATTATAAGTTCCAAGGCATCACTGCTAGTTCCCCTGAGATCATTAGTTCACATTGCATGAAAAAGCTGCTCAAAAAAGGTCATTTGGGTGTTATTTCCTAACTCCATGCCATACAAGCAACTGAGACACCCTCTGTGTCGCAGAACCTCCAATCCATCCTCTATAAACATCAAGTGGTCTTTTCCACTCCCCAGGGACTCCCTCCTTCCCGTGGTGTTCACGATCATTCGATTCCCCTTGTCCCGGGAATCCTTCCTCCCAATATCCATCCCTGTCATCACCGCTTTTCCCAAATTGAGAAAATGGTTCAAGAACTTCTTAACGCAGGTGTTATCCGCCCTAGTACGAGCCCCTACTCTTCTCATGTGGTCATGGTCATGAAGAAAGAAGGTTCTTGGTGCATGTGTCCTGATTTTTGTGCCCTCAACAAACTCACCATTAAAGACAAATTTCTCATTCTTGTCATTGATGACCTCTTGGATGAATTGAGTGGCGCCCACTTATTTACTAAAATTGATCTTCGTTCTAGCTACCACCAGATCCATATGAAAGAGGTAGAAATTCCCAAGACTGCCTTTAGAACTCATGAGGGCCATTATGAGTTTTTGGTCATGCCCTTTGGTTTGTGTAATTCTCCCTCTACTTTCCAAATCCTCATGAATCATGTCTTCCATCCTTTTCTTCGCCATTTTGTCTTAGTTTTCTTTGATGATATCTTCATCTATAGAAAAACCTGGACATACCATCTTGCTCATGTGGATCGAGTTCTCCATCTACTCTCTCAACACCAACTTTTCCCGAAACAATCTAAATGTGCTTTTGGCGCCTCAGAAGTCGAGTACTTGGTTCATATTGTTGGCAAGCATGGCGTCAGGGTGGATCCTAAAAAATTTGAAGCTATGCAAGACTAGCCTCACCTAAAGACTCTCAAAATCTTATGTGGATTTCTGGGCTTAACAGGTTATTATCACACGTTTGTTAAGAATTATGGAAAGATTGCGGCCCCTCTCACTGCACACCTTAAAAATAATTCTTTCACCTGGACTCCAACAGTTGCTCAGGATTTTCAAAGCTTGAAGATGGCCATGTGCACCACTCCAATCCTGGCACTTCCTAATTTCACAAAGACCTTTGTCCTGGAATGTGATGCTTTAGGAAAAGGAATTAGCATTGTCCTTATGCAAGAGGGTCAACCTTTGGCGTTTACCAACAAGCAACTTTCTGAACGAAAATTGGGCAAATCAATCTATGAAAAGGAAATGTTGTCTATTATGCATGTCGTTGATCTTTGGCGCCCTTATCTATTGGGGCAACGCTTCCAAATTAAGACAGATCATCAAAGCCTCAAGTATTTTCTGGAACAATGCATTTCCTGCCCAAAGCAACAAAAATGGGTGACTAAGCTCTTTGGATATGATTATGAGATCATTTATAAGAAAGGCAAAGACAATGTGGTTGTGGATGCACTTTCCCGAAAATATGAAGATGAAGGGTCCCTTTTTTCTCTCTCCTTCATTGTACTAGATTGGATCCAAGCCATTCGCCAGAAATGGCTACACGATCCCAAAAGTTTGCATCTGATACAACAATTGCAGTCCAATTCTCCAGTTTCCCTAGGGTACTCTCGGCTCCATGATGAGATTCGATACAAAGGCCATTTGTATTTAAGTAAACAGTCAAAACTTAAATCCACAGTACTTTCTGAGCTTCATGCTACACCCACAGCTGGGCACTCAGGGTTTACCAAAACCTATGACAGGGTCCAACGTTCTTTTTTCTGGGATCGTATGAAACAGGATGTTCATAATTTTGTGGCTGAATGTGATGTGTGTCAACGCAACAAGGGAGAAACAGTCAAATCTCCCGACACACTACAACCGCTTCTGATTCCACCTGCTCTTTGGCGGGATATCTCTATGGATTTTATTGTAGGCTTACCTAAATCGAGCAATAAATCAGTCATCATGGTGGTCGTTGATCGCCTTTCCAAGTATGCTCATTTTTGTGTTCTTCAACACCCATTTACATCATCCACTGTGGCTCATCTTTTCATGGATCAGGTCTTCAAGCTTCATGGCATGCCGCATTCTATTATTTCTGATTGTGACCCAACTTTCACCAACAATTTTTGGCAAGAACTGTTCAAGCTACAAGGCACCCAATTGAATCTCAGCACAACTTATCATCCCCAGACTGATGGTCAAACTGAAGTTGTCAACAAGTGTTTGGAAACTCATTTGAGGCGTTTTTCATCGGAAAATAAAAATCAGTGGGCTCAGTGGTTACCACTAGTTGAATGGTGGTACAACACTTCATACCATACAACTACACGCATGACTCCTTTTGAAGAAGTATATGGACAAAATCCACCTTCAATTCTCTCATATTTACCAGGTGTCTCAAACGTCCAGGTAATTGACCAAACACTTACATTTTGAGAGGCTATTCTCTGTACCCTCAAAGAGAATTTGGTCATGGCCTAGAATCACATGAAGAAACAAGCAGATCAAGGTTGCTCTGAACATCAATTTGCAGAAGGGGATCAGGTGTTTCTTCGACTGCAACCTTACAAGCGAAATTCCCTCAAGGCTCACCATTGTCAGAAACTGGCGCCCAAATTTTGTTGTCCTTATACCATTCTCAAGCGTGTGGGATAGGTGGCCTATCGGTTAGCTTTTCCCAATCATTCTAAGCTACATCTTTTTTTTCATGTTTCCTACTAAAAGAAGGTGATTGGAACTGAGTGCCAAACTCAAACCAACCTTCCTGAGTTGGATGAAGAAGGATCCATTTGGCTACAACCATAAACAGTTTTGGACCAGCGTGAGCATCGCCTGCAGCAGCAAACCATCAAGGAAGTGTTAGTTCAGTGGAAAGATACAACCCCAACAGATGCCACTTGGGAACCAACTACCAATTTGCAACAATTTCCACATCTCAAGCCTTGAGGACAAGGATGTTTTTAAGGGGGAGGACATGTTAGGGACCTAACCCCTCACGTAGGTAGAATACTATATTCCGATGTAATAAAGGTCAATATTAATAAGGCCTAGCAATAAGGAAGAATAAGTAGAATGTAAGAAGACCTAATAGAAGCTTCCGCTTCTAGAAGGATCTTCCTCTAGATGGTTCTTTTGATAGACTTATTTAGTATAAATAGGAGTCGAGGGTATGAGATTTGTTGTCTTGGATATTATTGTAATAGAGCTCCGCTCTGCTGGAGGTTTCCCCCTCGAGGAGGCAAGTGAACATTTCTCTCAGAATCAAAGTGCTCTTTCTAGTGTTATTCTGATATCATTTTGGTGTTATTGTGGTGTTGTTATGGTTATATTTTTGTTTATCTGCCATTTCTAGCATTTTATTTATGTTCTGCATACTTTTTATATCTGGAATATTACACAGGCAATTTTTTTTTCATTAGGAAATATACATCACAATTATTAACGACATCATTGACACTTCATCCCACATATTAATGAAACAATATTAACACACTAAAAAGCATGCATGACATAAACTGACACAACATTGCAATGAATAACAATACATATATCGACACATTAACACAGTAACAACAACCCATAACCAATGCATTCTTTTAATGACACATCACAGCATGAATCATAAATCACTCAATTCGTCTCATAAGAAAATTCATCCGTTAACATCAAGATAATTCATCATAGTCCAAGTTCTAATCAAATCTACTCAATCCATCCTTCAAGCAATGATTAAGCGAAATTTGTATAAGGCAGTGCTACATAAAATTAAGAATCATAAGTGTCATTACAATCAACGAGTCTAAGATAAACTCATGTCTAAGGGATCCATAAGAAGATCAATCATCACCCTCCACGTAAGGACACTGTTTTATTTTACATATTCAACTAAGCATTAAAAAGGATATCAGCCATGCTTAAACAATATAATAATTTAACATGCTCCCTTTCATCCTGTACCCATTTTATAAAATTAATAAAATAAGCATAAGCGATAAATAAAATTCGACATCTTACATATCCATTCAAGAAATTCAAGGAAGACCATAATTTATTCTTCCGTAAATAAGAGTGCATTTAATTTTCTCAAATTCATTAGAGGATTTAAGAATGACCAATCTGATGCAACAATTAATAGATATTTAGATGTTAAGCTACCATTCGAGTCAAGAATCCAAAGGAAGAGTTCTGGAATTTATTCATACCCCTGAACCTGTGAAAAATGAATTATTTTTCAATCTGAACCTTAATCCAGTCCTCAATTTAGACCTTCATCCGATCCTCCATCCAGACCTTCATTTGGTCCTCCATCCGGACCCTGTTACAGAGCAATTGTCGATAACAAAAATTTTGAAATAAAAAGAATACATGCAGCAATAAATCGGTAAGGGAATGTGTTGGAGCCAAAAAGGCAGAGGTTAAAGGTAAGGGAACATCAATTCAGGTTTTCTAGGCTAACAATAAGGCCTCAAAGAGTGCCAACGAAGAGACTTTGATTAAAACACCACGAGATTGCTGTAGAAATTAAACGGTTTAAAAAGTTCCAGCAAGAAAAAAGGGGATTTCCTAAGGTGAAGTGCTTACATAAATATTCCAGTAAATTCTTCGGTTGAATTGTACGCAGAAACAAGGAAACAAAATGATACTTGACCAACATCGAAATACTCAAACGATTATGGTATTCCAACACAGAGATTTGACAGTCAACACACAGATATATAAGTTTCCAATGAGGAAGGTAATTGCTTTATAAAAACTGCCCAATGAGGAAGGAAGGGTCATTTTCCAGTATTCAAGAAACATAGAGGTAAACCCTGGCGGGTTACACCCAAACATAGAGTTATTCATGAATCTCAGAAAAATTATGAAGAATAAATCTAGGAGAATGTAATTGCCAACTCATAGATAATCAAGGGAGTAAAATTGCGAGGAAGGAAATGAATACAGGGAGAAATTAAAATTCACATCAAGCTGTGAGTTCAAGCTTGCACCACAAGTGGATTCCAGTTAATAATAAACACAAATCTCCCTCACAACAGAACAAATGTAAAAATCAAGTTCTCAACAAAAGTAAGAAACGAATCTAGATTTCCTTAAGTCAGAAACTATCTTCAGAACTGTAGAGGACATAGGAAACAAAAACATAATTCAAATTTTAAAACTCAAAAGAAAAAGGGCTGGCAAGGGTCAAAGGTTCACTAGATTTTCCCAACCCAACTCTACATAAGGCGCTAAGGACAGAGACACAAAACAAGAGTTTCATACCATGATTTAGTCATTAAAATGATGCACCTCCTGATCTGAGACTCCATCTGGTCCTGGATCTGACAATTGATACAACCCTTGGTTCGGCCCTTGATCTGGACCTTGAAACGAAAAAAAAATTATGAAAAGAAACGAAATTGCAATACAAACAATGAATAGCTCCAGGAATGGATAAGCCTGAACGAAGGGACTGTAAATGAATGGAGAGGTGCTCAGGAAGGCGAGATAATGTTGTAGCCCCAAATCGTTCATAGAAATAAATACCACAACAATCAAAGGAAAATACAAAGAATCTAACCGCTCAATTTCTGGGATTGTTTTCTGCAGGGCAGTAAGGAATCCACAATGAACAGAGCTGCAACTTTAGAGAACACTTAACATGTGTACCACATCATAAGCCTTACAATCTTGGGCAACGTAAGGCTCACAAAACTTTGGTGAAACGAGACCCAACGCAGAGGGTTCATGGCTGGAAAAAACGCGGAGAGGAGGGGAAATAAATATTGTATGGGTACAACCTAGGTGCTCCTCATCTTCACGGAGAAGAAAGGGACGATAAGTAATCACCCAATGGAAACACAAAGACATTAGTCGAATGTTGGGTGAAATGGGAGCAAGGCACAAGAGATAACAATGAAAACGCCTGCGTGAGGAGAGAAATTGTTGGGCGATTTCTCCATACAATTTTCTCCAAATACTAAGGAGAGAGACACACAAATCGCTCAGCATAATGGGCGTTGGGGAGTAAACAAAATGGGAAATGCCCTAGGCATAGTCAGCAACGTAGGGGTGGATGAACAACTGGGAAATTCGAGGAGGAAAACACCCATATTACGTAGAGAAAAAGAGATGGACACAGCAAAATGAAAGGAGAGGCTGAGCGAAAATACTTGGGAAGCTAAACTAAAATAAATTGATCTAGGTGTGAGGGCATTGTAGTGTCCCCAAGGCCGAGCCCCGTTACAGATCATGATATATGCAAAGAATTGTAAATGTGTTCTATAGGTTGGTGATCCATGTTTTGTATAAGCCGGAAGGCTTATGTGTTTGTTAGGCCAAGAAGCCTAAGTGTTTGAGGGCCAGGAGCCTGTTGTTGTACTTGTATGTATGCAAAATAATAAATAAAATATAAACACCGCCAGGTGCAGACCGACCACGATGAATGAGTGAAGGGGGACTGAGCGTCCACAGAGTGGGCAAGGAACTAAGGGCTGGAAGGTGGGAAAGGGGTTGAGTGTTGAGCCTAGGGGCTAAGCCTACGGGGGGCTTAGGCTTGGAATAATATTTTAATATTATTTCCAAAAAGTCATGAGTATATTATGTTTTTATCCTAAGTCCTTTTGGAAGGACACGTGATTTCCCAAGTGGTGGGAGGAACACATGCTGGTGGAACGCATGCAGTTCCATGGGTGACAAATGTCAACCCTGGTGCATGCGAATAAAATGGCCAAAGTGAGCCGTGAGAGGGTTCCATTTTTCCCACTCCACCAGACTGTCTGAACGGGTACAGAGCTCTGAGCAGCAGGACCAACCTGACTCCTGTAGAGGACCTTCGTGCAACCGTGTGACGGAAATGTCTGTGTCAAGCCCTGAGAAAATCGGTGTGTGCACTCCTGGAACGAGAAGCCTGTGTTGATTTCGGGGAAGAGTCTTTGTTTGTTCAGGGAAAAGATGAGCGAGACTGTGCGTGCATTCCTTGTCTTGAATATGTGATTGTGAAACCAACCAGGGATTGTTGAACCAGTTGGGGAAACCTGTGTTTGTTTATCCCGTGAGTCGTTGAGACTACGCAGTATTGGAATGCGTGAGGTTTGTTGGCCTGTGAGCGAATCCTCCAGGTGAGAGAGTGCGCAGAGGAAGGAGAGAACTTCTGGAAGGAACCCTGTAGCTGCCAGAGAGCCCGGAGACTTCCGGTCTGGTCTGTTCCTGTAACCCAAGGTAAGGGAGACTGGCAGCCGAAGGATTGTCCAGGTGACAGAGAAGGTGCACTCTCCTGGGGTGGAATAGGCATGTGGGTAATGAGGGTCTGTGGGCAGTGAGCGTGGGAGATTCCTGGGAGAGCATTCTTCCTGGTGGTTGTGTATGACTAAATTCCCTGTAACCTCAGCCTGAGTCTGGATTCCTTGCCCTGGGGTGGAGCTCAGTCCCAGCTCGGGGGTGACCCACTGTTGAGTTGAGGAGCAGTGCGGTCTACGGCTGGGAGGTTCGTGGGAGGCCTACATTTGGTTGGTGGATTTCTTCATTGTCAGCAGATAAGTATCTGACTATGTTTTTATCACATTTGCATGACTCTTCTGGATATGTTATCATGTTTTCCGCTGTGTAAATGAATTACTGTTGAATGCTATGGCTTGTTTAATTGTAGCAGTAACTTATATATTTTACTCTGAGATTTAAGTGTGTTTAATTGTTTAAATGCATGTGCTTATAATGTATGTGCGAATTATGTAAAAATCCATGTATAGAATGGTAACTGAGAGGTTTGAAAACCTCAGTAGTGAAAAGGGTACACTACAGGCATAGAGCCATATCTTTTCCTCAACGCAGAAGAATGGTATTACAATCATGGATCCAAAGATTTAAATTTAAAACATGGTAATGGGAAGGAGACAACGAATGAAATTCAGTCAATAGGGGAAATCCATTTAAATATTTTATCTAACCACATCAAGCAAGCTTGCCCAACTATACCAGAAAACCATTACAATTCCATAAACATATAATTTCCCCATATAAAAACATTTAACTAATTTACAACAGAAACTTTTAGATATGTGTACTGTAACCGAAGGGCGAAGAATCTGAAGTTGTTGTCTCGCGCTTTGGCTTCGTCCAACTCCTTTCTTGCTAATCATTGATACCTCACCGATACCTCCAAACCAACATTAGGGGTAATCTTATTCCCCATGAGCCCCTCGAGCCACAAAGGGGCCAAGCACACAAACACGAGAATAAACTAGCTCCCAACTCGCCTCGCAAGGTCGAGCTACCACTCTCTATTCGAGTTGGGTATCCCAACTCCCACAAGAAAAATCAGTCAAGAAAAATATGGCAGCATAACCTTACGCTTGCCAATTGTCATCCCCTTTCTCCTCTCTGCCATCTCTTTTATAGATTTCTTCTTAGTGACCTTTCCATTTGCACATTAAATTAGTTTTATTAAAAATTAATTAGGAAATATTCTCCCCTGTACACTTGTCACCCAATCCCTTAGTTGCACCAAAAATTCATTTAATTAATTAAATTATATTTCCAATTTCCCTCGCCCACCTAAAAGTATTCTTAAAAACGCTCCTTGTTGTCCCTTTATTCCGTCAATTTCCTTTAATTACTGACACCCTTCTTAAAGCTTAGTTGAGTTCATTTTAGGAAAGTTTTCTAGACTAGATTCCTTTCTATGTTCCACATTCCCTTTTGCATTTAATTTCCCTTTTGTCTAAGTTCGAATTTAGCAAGTTTTTCACATAGACGACAATTAATGTTTTTGATAATTTAATCCTCCATTAATTTCTAAATTTATTTTTCCCCCTTTTCTTTTCTTCATCCCCCCTTTATTAATTGTTTAATTAATTTTTAGTCCTCATATCCTACTTATACCTAGGCTTTAAATTCAACTAGGCTTAGCAAATTTTTAAGGGAAAAGGTTATAATTAATAAACTTTAATTATACATAATTAATTTAAGGCTGACCATGTCAAGGTAAGATATTGTTTTCTAGGAACCTAGGTTCATTGACTCACCTGTGTTTAAACATCACGACGTGCCCTTCAAGACACACTATGTGCTCTAAGGGTGCCACTCGCCTTTATTCATGTTTGAATTATGTGACATGCCCTTCAAGACGCACTACGTGCACCAAGGGTGCCACTCTCCTTTTGACTGATTTTGGTAGATGTCTAACCCTTGGAGTCAAAACTTTGTCAGGAAACCTTGTGGTAGACTAAGGGTCTCTAAGGAATAAAGACTCTTCCTTACTGCCCCCGTAGAATCTTCGTGAGCGATTGTCTCAGTCTGCCCTCACGACATCATGGATCTCTCGAACTAGGTAATTGTTAACCTACAACTCGAGCCATGACGAGAGTGCTAGTAGGTTGTTGCAGGGCTACTACAACACCTCTCCCTCGATATCTTTAGTTATCGTGCATAACCCCTTTACTCCAAATGTGAGTCTGATTAGCAAGCAATCGTCAGCCTGCATCCATCAATGAAACATGTCGACGATCTAGTAAACAACATCATAATATACCCCGTCATATGTCACATATGAAATAACAGAAATACTCAAACCATATACAGTCCACTCCCTGGCTCAATCCAAATTCCAAGGAGGTCCATCGATGCCATATGCATCCTCAATCAATCAAGAGTCTTGCACACTCGGGAGAAACCAGTCAATAGCACCTGTCTATACATAATAACATAATATGACATCATAATCCACAGTCACATCATCAGAATCCATAAACGAAGCAATCATTCATATAATGAACCAGATCACTTGCACGCAAGTTTCCTCAAAGAATAAGTCACATCAGGTGCGTGCAAGAGCGAGATGTTAAAATTATTCAATCTCATGTATGGGACTAAAGATAGATGCTACTAGAAAGAACCTAACCCTACTGGAGGTAGCCATAATGATGACCACAAGGGCCACGTTCTTTCTTATGGATATTGTCTAAGTTGAAACCATCTTTTGATCTTAGAGTAAGAAATAAAACTACTTCTGATTGGATAAGAGTTCGTCTTCCTTGGATGTAAGGAAACATGTTAACGACCCAAAACTCAAAGACCTCTATCAAGAGTTGAAGTATTCCTCCTTATGAACCATTAGTGAGTCATTTTAGGACACAATTTTCCTTGAATATCAGTGATGAGTCATCCCATATTCACAGATAACATCCAATGATTATTTTCCCCACTATTGATTGACAACTGAATCATGATAGATTTTTCTTCCTTTGAAAAAATAATTACATGAATAATAGACCCAAATAATAAAGAAAATATTATAACAATGTAAAATAAATTTCAAAGAAATCCATAATGAATTATCACTTACCACTCCAGCATTATATTATAATATGGACATCACGTTAGGTGAATAACAATACATACTAAACATAAATAGGTCACACAATTAATTCTACAACTATGATATAAGAGAAGATCCACATGTTAGTCCACTACCATACTAATATGATATGGCTTATGGATTATTATCAGTTATGCCAAGTTAATATTTATTCCACTATATTGTATCATAATACTCATTTGGCAATACAAGTTTTATATCCCTATATACTTAAAGCATATATATTATTATAATGTAACTAAGTTATTAACAACTCATTTTAAATCAATTCCATACTTAAAAATAGGTACCTCTATTATTTTTGTCCCTACAATGGTGATAATTATTTAATACCATAATATCAACTACATTACACAACCATGGATTTTCAAACTATCCCAGTGGTACCAATCCTCCTGTGCATCATTCGGATCTCCACAAGCTCTTAATAATGCAATCACATGGGTAAGTATGACGCGGTGCTACTTAGTTCATTAATTAATTTGCCATGTACTTCAAAGTAAACAATTTTATTTAGGATCATATGAAGAGGAGGGAAACAATACTAAGCTCTAAGTTGAACATGCCACATTATTAATTGATTAAGTAATCATAAAATAGGAGTAATCGTATATCTCCATGTTGTTCAAGGTTTTCAAAATGGAGATACATACGGTGGTTGTTTTCAAAATAAAATAATTATAAAAGTATATTAATAATCAAATATAATGTTTTTGAGGTGTAGGATAGTCAGTGAGGAGTTTGTTATTAAGGATTTTTATGATGTTAAGTTATTGGTTCGAAATTTGTGGGGACAAAAAATCCATCCATGTTTAAAGGTTGATGTGGCTCAAGTCAAGTGCGATCTTCGGGTGATTTTGACAACTTAAATACTCCCAAATCACAGTTTCTCAAATCACAAACTAATCCCACAGATCACCAAACAAACTAACAAACAAAAAATAAATAATAAAATACAATTAGTATATACAAACTTTACATATAGTTACGTATAGTCACAAGCACTGATGATCCTCTCATCTATATTAGTGAGAGGAATTCTTAAATTCCCACATTCAACTATTCATCCAATATAGCACACGTCTAATTTTAAGGTCACATTTAAGATAGACACCAAATTTGCTTACTTTATAATAGTCTAATTTTAAGGTCACATTTAAGATAGACACCAAATTTGTGTATGAGACTTGTTTGTGGGATAAGGGACTCCCTTTGCCCAACGATTTGAATGGTAAAATATATGGAGGTATACTTTCTCTACCCCTTCTGAATTTGAACTTATTAGTGTCAATATGGATTTTAATATGGTATTAGTGTCAATTGAACTTATTATTATAATATGGCATTTGTGTCAAAAATATTTTTTACTCTTGAATGTGAGATATATTATTGAAATAGGGCAAGATCAAGGCTTCATCTTCATCTTCATTGTTCAAGCATAGTGGTGAAAATATTGCAAGACCCTTTGAGGTTTTAGAACTCTCCAACTAACCAATTAGATAGAATCATAGGGTTTTGATGAGTATGTCTGATACTCTAATAGTTTGAGGCACACTTTCAAAAGAAACTTGTGTTCGTTATTCATGATTAGTTATGTGCTTTGACATCTAATGGCTTCCTTCAGCTTCAATGTATATGAACTATTTGGACATTGTGACACTTTCAAGACTTTTCTCAGACAATATCCAACTTCAAGATGGTGGAGTGCCTTCCATAATATGTTTTTTGTCCCATGATTTTTGTTCTTTCATTTTTTTTTTAAATTAGAATTATATATAAATTTATATTAAAAAATATTTTATATTTACATTATAGAAGGCGCTAGAAAAGTATGACCTATATAGCTTTGGGGTGGTGGTATTGGAAATGATAAAATAACCCAAACCATCTTTTGAACTACCTAACTTATGGAACACTACATATACATGGTTGTTTCACAAAACACACTTCTATAAGGTAAGGAATTTTTCATGGAATAAGTGAAGATGATGAGATTTTGTTCAAAAATTTAAATCCTTTAGATGTGAGTTGGATGTGTCAACTATCATTCACAAACCAATAATCTCTAGCACTTTTGACAAATTAAAAAGTCGAACGGTTGTAGAATTACAATTGAGAGAGCCATTTCGGTTTGTTGTTCCTTTACTTCTTTCGACATTCCTAGATGAAAAAGGTCTCAAGAACAAAACATTACAACCTAGAATGTGGCTCAAATCTAACTTTACTAGATAGCTCAACTTCAAGCCCCCCCCAAAAAATTCAATTGTTCATGTCTTGATTATTCTAGACAAAATTGTGTGGATAGATTGATTATAATTATAAATCATGCAGAGAGTACTTGAGAGGTTTGGTGCTTTAATGGTCATCTCCACTAGTAGGTTTTTCCTCATCCTCCTATAGGTGAATTCCATATGCATTGTGGATGGACCTCCAATATTGAGGGCTTGTCACTGGGATTCAATGAGTCATCACTAGTGCAAAATCTTAGGCCATGCAGGATATTATCATCGATTCATATAAAATTTCACTAATATTGCATTGACATTATTCACATTAATTTTGAAAGATGATGATTTTTTTTGGACTATTTTTTTTTAGATTGCTTTTTGAAACATTGAAAGAAAATTTATCTGAAGCACTAGTATTAAGAGGGCCAAAGTTTTCCTTTCCATTTCATATCTCAATGCATGCTTAAGATACAACTATTGGATTTATGCTTGGACAACGAGAGTATAATCCATATGTGATTTACTTCATTAGTTAAAAACATTTCTCTTGTAGAACTCGATTATATTGTAGTAGAGAAGAAATTTCTTGTTGTTTTCCTTGCAATTAATAAATTTCTACATTACATTACATTACTAGTTACCTGGTATTTGTGCACATTGATCATGCTACCATTGGATATATTATGAACAAATCAATCAGGAATGTTAGAGTGACTAGGTGGTTTCTTTTACTTCAAGAATTTGACATCATTATTTGTGATAAATTAGTAAAAGAGAATGTTGTTACAAACTTTCTTTCTCGATTAAACAATGAAGGGGATGTTATTCTTGTAGAGGATGTCTTTCCTGATGAACACATATTTTCATTATCTTTTCACTCACCATGGTTGCATATATTGCCAATTATTTAGCTACAATAAAACATCCACAACATATTTCACCAAGGCAAAGGAAAAAATTGATTCGTCAAAGTGTTATGTATTCCTGAGTCCAAGGTCACCTCTTCTTAATAAGATGATATCATGTCATCTGACATTGTATTCGAGAGCATTAAATATTTGATATCTTGAAATCATGTCATGATGACCCATGTGGAGGACATTTTGTAGATAAAAGGACTTCTTATAAGGTGCTACGTCTAGGGTGTTATTGTCCTATAATCTTCAAGGATGCCAAAAATTATGTCAGGAGTTGTGACATTTGTCAAAGAATGAGAAAACTAGTCCAATCAGATGAAATGCCATTAAAACCTCAAGTATTAATCAAGTCTTTGGAAAAATGGGCCCTTGACTTCATTGGGCCTATCAATCTTCCATCAAGACAAAAGGTGATGCAGGAGCATCGTTGGCAAGCACACAGAGGCAGGACCACTCAACACGTGAGAGTTATTCCAGAACTTCAACGTTGGCAGTTGCAGCCAATTTTGAAATCTGCCTTAACTCAACGCCAGAATTTACCTTTGGAGGCACGCTTGAACTAGTGCCGAATTTTACCCTTTGAGGCACATTTTGAAAATCGCAAGCAGAGTAGGAGTTTCCACTATGGCTCTGAAGTACGACTAGACTAAGATAGCATCGAATGAATTTTAGAGTAAGCAAGTAGCCAGGGGAAACCCTAGAAATATTTTTTGAGTTAAGTAGAAGTTTGTACGCCCAGTTGGGAGAGCAGCAATACATAGAGAAATTAGTTGTAAGAAAACTACGAGTTAGCAGGAGATCTCAGCTTTTGAGTGACTGTAATTTGAATGTATTTTGTAGCCATTTTAGCACTTGTGAATATAACAGAAGGAAAATTGATCCAAATGTATGGTGTGTGGACTGTGTGTGTTTTCCTGTTGTTTTTGTTTTCATGAGCAAGTGAATGGAACTATGCATGTTAGTGTTCCAGTTTCAATTGTTTCTCTTCATTTGAAGCTCTGCAAGGTGTGCATCGAGACAGAGAGGAACGCAAGGAAATTGGGAGGAATTTATCTGTGAGAAATCCCTTGGACTTGAGTTATCGAAATCCCTTAGATGCAAGGAGTGCGCGGGAAATCGAAGTCTAAACCAGATGAAGCTCAAGAGGAATAACACTTTGGGAAAGTGTTATCGACATCCAGGTAC
Organism: Picea glauca; assembly: GCA_000966675.3. Classification (NCBI taxonomy): domain Eukaryota; kingdom Viridiplantae; phylum Streptophyta; class Pinopsida; order Pinales; family Pinaceae; genus Picea; species Picea glauca. Next base: position 450,573 of record JZKD02S2131412.1, on the reverse strand, counting down.
CCATTTCCCAGGATAAGCAAAGGTCAAAACCTTCGAGGACTTAGAAAATATTCTAAGTTGAGGAGATTAAAAGCTCAGGAGGAAGAGCGTTGTTGGCCATAAGATCATAGAGGAAGGTCAGCAACCATCTGATTTGAGACAACTACGCAAGCTTTGACGTCGCGTACGTCCAGGAGGGAAATCCACAAAAGTCTAAACGAATGGTGGAGAGTTTACAGGGAGAGTTGCGAAATCCCACGAGTCGTTGGATCAAGCAGAGCTGCGGGAAGGTTAACAGGGAGACCTTTCAATGCTCGACCCTCAGGAGGAATAGTAGTCGTCGATTCCCAATAGATCTAGGCCATTGGTCCATTTTGTGATATCGGCTATCATGAGTTGGGAGGGACAAAGGTCCTTGAATCCCAAAACCCCAAACCCCGAAATAGCAATCTGCCAAGACAAGATATATCCGGAGGCTTAGAGCCGTCGATCCATAGTTGGGGAGTGTTTGGGCATTTCGGCGACCGGGTGGAGGAGTGAACATATTTCGTGCAAGGAGAAGTCGCGAAACGTGAAACACCGAAATAATCGTAGCTGTCAGTCCAAGAGAGACCTGAGCCGTAGATCTTGCGTCATCATGATTTCGTTGTTCATGATTTGGAGGGGTTAGGCGCCTTGTAGCACAAGGTTTCGATATCGCGAACCGTGACCTGCTTTTCGTGGTAGAGCTTTTGGTCACGGGTGTATGGTCACGTGAGTTGGGGAAAAGGGAGGAGCTAACCTCTGTTATCCCTCATCGGAGTTTTGGGACTTGGAGGAGCCAAGGACTCATCTTATTGGAAAGCCCGGGGTCGCGAAACGCGGCGCGCCTTTTGGGAAAAGTCCATGGTCGTGCCTGCGGTCATGAGGAGTGGAGAGCATGAGCCTAGCGCTTGGTCGCGCAGGAAAACACAGAGAAGGACCCGTGGATTTGAAGAGGGAGGTTCCAGCTCAGAACCAAAAGAGCCATTTCAGCTTCGAACTAGAAGATCCTGACCGAGAGGTGATGCAGCCCTTAGGATGGATAGGGGGTCTACATCAGGTGGTATCAGAGTTGATTGATATTTTT